>CAUYSK010106401.1:0-49905 GCA_963575035.1 Avahi laniger
TGCCATCAGAGGTGCTGGGCAGTTTACTTGCATGGTGTTTGGAAGCAAGAGCCTTGTTCTCCGCACTAGTTTCACGGGGAGAGGTGTTCCCTAAGTGCACTCTTGGCCTTTGACAGCCTTGTGGATGATGGAGGACAGAAACAAAAGTACAAGTTCAGAAAATTTCTTTCTTTTTTTTTTTTTCTTGAGACAGAGTCTCACTCTGTTGCCCTGAGTAGAGTGCCGTGGTGTCAGCCTAGCTCACTGTAACCTCAAACTCCTGGGTTCCAGCGATCCTCCTGCCTCAGCCTCCTGAGTAGCTGGGACTACAGGCATGCACCATCACGCTGGCTAATTTTTTTGTTTTTACTAGAGAAGGGGTCTTATGCTTGCTCAGGCCGGTGTTCAACTCCTGACCTCAAGTGATCCTCCCTCCTTGGGCTCCCAGAGTGCTAGGATTACAGGTATGAGCCACCCCACCCGGCCCCAAATCCAGAAAATTTCTCCCACAATATGCTGGGGTCACAAAGGGCTCCAGCCCTAGAGTAAGGGGAAACCAGATGTACATGAGTCTTTCTGGGGGTTAGCAAGTAGAATTCTCACTGCCTGGGTGGTCCAGGGAACATTAAACTTTGAACTTGGTTTAGGGTAGCTCTGGAGGGGGAGAACACCCAGGCCCCTAACAGAGGCAAGTAAAATCCTTCTTGGAGAAAGGTAGTATCATCCTGAGTTTGAAATTATTGCTATAAATAATTTTTCAAGTACAATGAGCAGCACATAATGAAAGATAAAAGATAACCTGGCACCAAAAAAAAAAAAAAAAAAAAAGTACCGTGAGGAGAAACAGAAGAAAGAACAGATAAGAGAAGCAAATCTACGAATACTTTGGTTATTGGAGTAATCAGACAGAGACTCACCCCTCAAAAATAAAACCCACAAAAAGCACCATTGGTATGCTCAAAGAAATAAGAGAGAAGCTAGAAAATATGTGCAGGAAACTTTCAAAAGTGACATAGCAGATTTTAAAAGGAAGCAAATAGAACTTATATGAATGAAAAATGCAAAAAACCAAAAACTAAAAGTTCAATGAATGAGCACAATAGCAGATTAGGCACAACTAAAGAGAGAATTAGTGAATAGGAAATTAGCCAGAAGAAATTACCCAGAATGCAACATGAAGAGACAAAATAATGGAAATTGGAGAGGAAAGGATAAGATATATAGAAGATAGAATAAGTTTAGTTGTAGTCCCAGAAGCAGACAAGAGAAAATAGAACAGAGGCAATATTTGAAGGAATAATAGGTATTTTCTAGAACTAAGGAAGGATTTCAATCCACAGTTTCAAGTCTTCTAGACTTCAAGTCTAGAATAAGTCCCTACCTGAATAAATAAAACATACATCCACATATCTTAGTAAAACTACAGAAACCCCCAAACAAGGAAAAAATCTTAAGAGGAGCCAGAGGAAAAAAAGAGGTAATAATGGAATATAGAAGGTAATCAAATACTTTTAATGTGCAGAAAGAAAATAACTGCCAACTTAAATTCTGTATAGTAAAGTATTTTTTTTTTTTAGGAATAAGAACAAAATAAAGATATCTTCAGAAAAATAAAGCCAGAAGAAATTTTCCTATATTAGACTATATGAAGAAATTCTATAGGCAGACAGAAAAACAATTCCAGATGGGAAGACCGAGATGCAAGAATAGAGATTAAAAACAGTGGGTGAATATATGGGTAAGTTTAAATGAACACACACTGTTCAAAACAATAACAATAAAAAACAACATTTTGTGGGGTTTAAAAGAAGAAGGGGAAAAATTGGAATACAAGCAATAGCTCATAAGCCAGAGGGTAAGCGAAATGAAAGCATTATGAGATTGTTAGATTGGGAGTTGGATGAACATAGTGTTCAACTTTAGACTTTGATAAGAAGTTAGCTCTCTGTTTTTAATTTCTAGGATGATCGTAATAAAAATGGGCACGTAATTTCCAGATTAGTAGAGGGAAAATGGAATGATAAAATTAATCGAATCAAGTCATGGCAAGAGGAGAGAGAAAAGCAAACATAGAACAGCCAGGACAAATAGAAAATCAAAAAGAAGGATTTAAACTCAAACCTGTCAGTAATGACATTAAATGTAAATGCACTAAATGCTCCTGTTAACAGAAAAAGATTTTAAGACTGTATAAGGTTACCAGATGATTGATATATATGAAAGGAAGAAAAAAGAAATAATAAAGTATAAAAACTTTTCTAAAGTTAAAAAAAAAAAAAAAAAGTTTGTATAAGGTAACTCCAATTGGACCAGAGAGAGAAATCTAACCTTACCAGGGTCCCTCAAGAGTCACGGCAGGGCCAGCAACCCAGGTGACCTGCTTCCTAGTCCTGTGTTCTGTCAACCCTGCCCAGTGCTTTTTCTTTTTTTTTTTAAACAGAGTCTTGCTATGTCGCCCAGGCTGGAGTGCAGTGGCATCATCATAGCTCACTGCAGCCTCGAACTCTCAACCCAGCCCATTTGTATTGAGCATCCTGTTGCTGGTCAGGCAGTGTCAGATTTTGTAACATATAGATGAATAAAACAAAGTTTCTGTCCCCAAGATATTTTCCTGAATTAGAAGACAGTACGTGGTAGCATGAATTTTCGGCATACACACCCTCCAAGGGTTTATGGACACAGTGTCTTCATGGGGGCTGGGGTGGTGCGTAGTGACGGCTTGGGCTGTGTCTGAGGAAGGCCCTGCCCTGTGCCTGAGTGTCCATCTGAGCGGGACGCCTGCAGGCAGAGGGGAGGGCGGGAGCAGCTTTTCTGAATGGAAATTCATCAATGTATTCTGTCTGCGGCAGTTATCAGTGTTGCTATTTCAGTGAATAATGATGGAGCCTTCGCCCGGCTCATGCCAGACACTGAGGGTGGGGGTGCGGGGCAGAGATACGGCAGGGGTCCTCTCTGTCGTCAGAAAACATGAGCTCATGCCAAGGTTTCCGCAGGTCACCGAGATAGCACCGGCTCTCTGGAGACAGGCGTGACCCCCAGGTCGGCCCCTCGTCATTGAGCTAAGCGTCAGCCTTGGGGTTGGCGGTGATAAGGGCCGGATAGTGGTAGCCAAACTCCCACGGCCTCTCCGGGCCTCCCCAGGCCCTGAGGCTGGAGAGAGGGCAGGTCAGGGAGGGGCCACGGGGAGGGGCCCTGTGGCTCAGCTGCCAGAGCCCTCTGGAGCTTGCCTGGGACACTGCGGGCCTGCAGGCCACACGGTCGCCGGGACAAGCCGTGTCTAGTGGAAGACGCTGGCCACCACTGAGTCCTGGAACCAGGTCAAACTGGCAGCACCTCCTGCTCTGGCCTTCTCGTTCCGTCCAGAGTGCTGCACCCGTTGGCAGGTTTCAGTGAGCGGGGAAGTGGTGGACACACGTGTTCAGGACCTGCCGCGGCTCTGGGCCGGGCGCATCTGCCTGGCGATTTCAGCAGGAAGAGCCAAAGCTGATCCCAGGACACACAGGGCGGCGTCTCCCAGCCTCTCCGGAGCCCTGCACTCAGAGGTGACGCCTCGCCTCGGCAGCCTTCCTGGGCCTTAAAACAAACCACACCCACTTTCAAAATAGCGACACTTGACACCTGTGTGTGACCAAGCAGGTGGTGGCTGTGGCCCAGGGGCCTGCGCACCTTGCACCTTGAGACTGCTCTGGCGCACAGGGTGGGCGGGGGGTGGTAGATTTGGAGGGGGGTAGGGGGGTGGTTGGCAGGGATCTCGCCCGCTGGCCTTTCCCTCTAGGGCGTGCAGGGAGCCACTATCCACCTGTCAGAGTGTGAGATGCTGGGATTTGCACCCCCCCTAACCGCGCACCCCGCATCTCACCAGCCCGCCTGCGTCCCCAGAGCAGGGGGATATCAGTTGAGACATCATTGTTTCCAGTGTTGCTTTAAGTTTTGAAAAATAAAACTCCCGTATCTTGCAGGTAGACAGTGTCAAACTGCAAGGGAGAGTTAACACTGGCGCACAGGGAATCCCAGACTGGTGTCTGCGAACACGGAAAACCGCACGGTGGCGCTGGGACTCTAGTGACATCCGCTGGAGCGCGCGGGGCGCTGCATGGGCTCCGCCCCCATTCCTCACTCCTTTCAACGCAATCTGACTGATGCAAAAACTAAACGCATGCAATTCTATGGGCTACTTATGAATATAGGAAGGTGTAGAAAGAGTACAAAATATGCTTATAAATTATAATTTCAAGATAATAGTTACCTCCAGGTTGGGTAGGGATGGGGCCGTGGTAAGGGTTTTGGCTGTATCTGTAAGGACTTGGTTTTTCTTTCAAGAAAAACTGAGTCCAGTGTGGCCAAGTATTAACAACATCTGTTAAATCTTTCAGGTGGTCATGTTGGGGTCTGTTTTTCTGTACTTATCTCTGTTTAAAATAGTTTGTAACAATATAATAATTATATTATGTAGTATGCATTTATTATACTATATATTTAATATATCGTACGTTTTATATTCATATGTTATATACTTATGTTTATATAAGAGCAGTAAAAAACAAAAATAAAAACTTTGTGGTCCAGGTTTTTGGCCCTATGGCAACAGGGCAGTTTATTTTTTCTTTTTTTTCACTCACACTCTTTCAGTATTGGAGAATTCAACAGCAAAATTCTTAATACTCATTGGCTGCTGCTATCATTCATAGGGTTTCTGGAGTTGGTCCAGCAACCAAAGACTCACGCGTGGGCTATAGAACAATGACATTCTTCAACAGAGGTGGCAAGATGTAGATACATGGAGCAGACCCATTTATTTGCTGCTGTTGAAAAATGGTCCCTTCTCCATGGGACCATTCCCTTCCATGGGTCCCTCCATGGGTCCCTTCTCCATGGATGCAGCATGGAATGTCAGAATGTTAATAGCACCGTGTTTGGGCTTTGCAAGGAAGATCCCGGTGGGAGGCTGGAGGAGGCAGCTAAAATGGCAATATTATTTCTATATTACGGTGGCAGCCTTAAGATTATAAACCACAACCTTTCACTCTTAGGACCACTGTCTAGAAGCCACTTAACAAAGGTGGCAGTGTTAGAAGAGGGGTCACCATATTTTGAAAATTTGGATTATACATTCATGATTTTTTACATATCCAGGTACCTCGTACATAACAAATAAACTCACTTTTTATGCCAGAGGTTTGAATGTAATTGGTCCGGATCATGTCCTGGGATTTTAACAAAAGTCCCTAGTTGATTCTAATATGAGCCAAGGTTGAAAAACCACATCTTCAAAGCAAGAAGGGGGAGTCCTGGGGTGCCAGGGATGAAGTGGGAACCGAAAGCCGAGTGGTAGTGGGAGCGTCAGTGCCGTGCACCCCGGAGTCCAGGTGGGGCAGATCCCGAGGAAGGGCCACGGGACCGGAGAGTGGCTCTACTGCCCGAGGCTCACAGGGTCAGACGATGAGGCCTCAGCTCGGCAGGAGAGGGGAGTTGGGCCTGAGATCCCTGCGTAAGTCAGAGCCTTTGAGAAGCTGCCTGCTCAGTGAATGGGAGACCCCCTCCCACTGGGGAGAGGGACTTTGTTTGTCTGGGGCTGTAGGTGGAAAAATATCTCCCATGTGATAAACCAAAACCCCAGCTGAGAAATTCACTTAACGATTGGTCCCAAACAACCTGGACTTCCATCTGTGGATGAATGGACAGACTCAATGTGATATACGCGTACAGTGGAATATCATCCTGCCTTAAAAAAGGAAGGAAATTCTGATACCTGCTGCAACATAGGTAACCTCGAAGACGTTGTGGTGAGTGACAGAAGCTAAATACAAAAGGACATACACTGTATGATTTCACTTACATGAAGTACATAAAGTGGTCAAATTTATACAGACAGAAAGCAGAATAGTGGTTACCAGGGGCTAGAGAAGAGTGGGACAGAGAGCTATTGTCTAACGGGTACAGAGTTTCTAATGGGATGCTGGGGATGGTTATACAAAAATACAAATTACTTAATACCAATTAACTGCACACTTAAAGATGTTTAAAATAGTCAATTTTATGTTATGTAGATTTTACCATAATAGACAAAATAGTCCCAAGTTTCTGATACCCCTCCTGGGGTGTCTGGCAGAATCAAATCACAAAATGAGTGGAAGAACAATGCTCTTCCCAGAGTATATGGATTTATAGGGTTTCCACAGTAGGGTGATGGGCTGGAGGGGGGCAAATCCTCACTGAAAATACGTTCATAGCAATAAATTACAAAACACATAGGAAAACAGCCTACCTTGCTAGAGAGTCAGCAGACACAATGAACAGCAGGATTAGCACCTCAAGAGATTGAGATAATGGAACAATCTGAAAGAGAATAAATAATTATGTGAGAGATGAAAGAATTAGAAACCGTAAGATCATATTATTATGAGAAAGATGAGCTGTTTAGATATAGCTAAAGAGAAAATTAGCAAATGAGAATACAGACCTGAGGAAGATGCCACATATACAACTCAAAGCAAATAAGAGATGGAAAATACGAAAGTGAGGTTAAGAGACATAAAGACACAATGAGAAGTTTCACTGTAGATCTGAAGGTGCCGGTGGCTCCTCGTGCTGATTCCCTCGACCCACCTGGTCCAGTGCAGCGCGGGAGGTCATTTCGTGCACGATGCTAACATCCCTTCTCCACCACACGCCACACTGTCTCTCTGTTCTGAACGCGGGCTTTCACCAACACCGCGACGCCCACCGTGCTTACGCACACATGGTTCAAGTTTGAAGCTGTTAACACTTCTGACGGGAGCTTTCAACCAATGAGGGGTGCGAGTAAGTATTAGTAGATAAATGTATCACTTCAGTCATCCTTTGGCGAGATAAGATTTCTCTTGAGTAGGTATGGAAGGTTGATTTACCAGTGAAGAGAAAGACACATTTAACGTTTCAATATTTTAACATTTTGCTCTCCGAAAAGACTGTATCAATACACACTTTCATAATCAATATATGAAAATACTCGTTTCCTCATCCTTTCACCAAAATTGTTTGTTTTCAACTTTTTAATGTTTTCCCCTCCAATTGCTGTTTTCCTCCTCTCATGTCTGCCCCGTCATGTGCTACTCTCGCAACAGTTCCCACGCAGACATGCTTCACGGACTCCTGCTTTGTATTCGAGTCATAAAATGACACCAACATACACCCGCGTGGTCAGAAGCTATGGGACGGAAAACACGCACACGGACACACGGAGGAGTTTGTAAAATCACACATGCATGGCCGCACCCGCAAACACAGCCTTCTTTCCAGTCGAGATAAGAATATTAGTGGGAAAGTGCTGCTGGCCTATCTCATTTCCCCGTGTGGGCGTCCCAGATAAGTGGCCTCCCAGGCCTGGACAATAATACCAGCCTGACAGCGTCTCTGCAGCCTCTCCCGCCCCTCCTGAGAAGCATCTGCCGCCACGGCTGTGCTGGGCTGCGTCTGGCAGGGAGAGCGCCTCTCTGAGCAGACCCGGGGCGTGGACAGTGCTGGCGAGAGGTGCTCTTGGGGCCTGGGAGGAGTTAAACCTGTGACTGCGGCATTGCTGGGGACGTGCTGGAACCAGACCGCTGCCCGGAATCACAGCGGGGTGAAGACAGCACGTTAATTAGAATAACCGTGGGGGCCCAGGTGGCACGCCAGGAGGGAGGATGGCAAAGTGGCTCAGCGCCGTGCAGACGCAGCAGGTGTGCAAACCTTCCTCTTTCTCCCCTTCCATGGCCCACGGGCGGGACGGCGCCTGAAAACGAGGCTCCCCCTTCCTCCGCTGTGCACCCCCTTTCCCACAGCTCTCAGACCGTGCTGTGCGGCAATCTCAGCAGTTTAGTGCGTGCCAGGCACTCGGCGGCCCTGGAGAATGCAGAGCACAGTGAGCCCCCTTCCTGCCCTCGAGGACCTCACGGTCTGACGAAGCTTCCAGGCCCCTTCCAGCATTGTAATCCTAGACTCTGTCACCCCCTGTGTGGGTTCCCTGAAGCTGTGTCTTGGTTGCTCTGATAGGCATTTAAAGTCATTCCTTCTATGTGTCAAGTACCTGCGGCGGTGGCCGGGTTCTCACTCCCTTAGGATGACGGGCAGTTCTGTCTTGGCCCGGGCCAGCGGAGCAGACTGCTCTTGGTCCCTGCATCCAGGGTGGGGGAGGACAGGTCAGAGCCCGCGAGACTCTGTTTGGAAACCCGGAGACCTCTTCGGCAGTACAGAGCGTGAAGGTTGCCCGAGTCTACGGCCTTGTGCAGTTTTCGCCACCCGGAAGGGAGAAAGAGCGGGGCTCCTTATGTCTGTGACAGGTGAGGAGACTGAAGCTTATGCAGGTTAAATGACTTGCTCGAGGTTTGCCCAGCCAGGAACTGAAGAACGCAGGTCTCTGGGCTTGAAATCTGGCGTCCTGGCCAGGGGCCATGTTCATGGGAACTTGGCGGGCCTGCTCAACACGGCAGCGCCCCCTGGGGGGAGGAGGCCAGATGCTCCCAAGGGCATGCTCGTGGGGATGGGACCCCTGCGAACAGCCTTCGAGGGAGTGGCCAGAGAAAGTCACATTTATACCCTACTCAGCCCCCAGCATCCAGATGTCTCATGATTAAAAAAGGGAAAAGGAACATTAAGCGTGAACTTGAGGGGCAATTTATTTGGAAGGTGGACTTTATGGGCTGGTCATGCGCGTGCAAGCCTGATGCTCTCAGCTCCAGTCGATGAAGTTAGAAACAGTCTGAGCCCCCTCCGGTTGAGGCCCCCCATCCTCAGACTTTTCGCTTTCTTATTTACTGCACACCTGCCGTCCCAATCACAGTGGCAGCTGTGTGCCTGGTGCCATGTGCCGTCTCTCGGGAGAGTCCTGCCACAGCTCTGACCAGGAAGAGTCAGAGAGGTGGGTCCGAGCCAACATTCTGTGAAAGAATTTGGGGTTAAATGTCAAGTGTGGGGAAAACCAACCACAAACGATGGGGCCAACGGCAGAAGAGAAGCCCAGGGGAGCAGCCAGGGATTTGGAGTTGGGTCAAGAAGAGATTTGAGCCAGATGTGAGGCTTGAGATGAGAGGGAAGGGTCCAGGAAGACAGCTGGGAGTACTTTTGGGGTTCAAGTGTTTTGAACTGTGGAGTCCAATTGCTTTTCAAAAAGGTGGTTTCAGTTTTTGCTGTTCCCAGCAAAGTGTGGCAGTTCCTGTTGATGTGCACTCTCGCCAATCAATTCTCGGGTTTTTTTGTTGTTGTTGAGACAGAGTCTCACTCTGTTGCCCTGGGTAGAGTGCTGTGGTGTCATAGTAGCTCACTGCAACCTCAAACTCCTGGACTCAAGCAATTCTCCAGCTTCGGCCTCCCAGAGTGCTAGGGTTACTGGTGTGAGCCACCGCACCTGGCCCAATACTCGTTCTCATCGTTAAAAAATTACCATCAGGACCAGCCATAAGAGAAAGGCCTATACCACAGCCTTTCAACAGGTGGAGGTGTTACAGGGGATATAATGCTTTTTTAAGTCAAGATACGGAAAGAGAAAATCCAAATGAAGATGCAGGAAGCCCCAGGTAGCAGAATGTAGCAGAAGATGGGTAAGAAAGTGCAATCTGATGAGAAACAGTGTCCAGGCCCCTCCTGCTCCCGGGGTTACTCCTGACCACCTGTCCACCTCCAGCCTCACAGAGAGAGGAGCAGGGTCCACCCTGGGGATGACTCCCGGCCACAAAGGGATGAAGAGTGACTCAGAGTCTGCACAGAGCATGCTGGCCTGGTGCCTCTGGAGAGGCGTGGGAGGTGGGGTCCAGGTGAGCACCTGGGGAACGGTATTTACTTGGGGAGCCTCCAGGGGGGCATATTCTCTGCCCATTGGCACCTGTCCCCTCCCATGCAGAAGAGGCACGACGCAGTTCTTTCCTGGTGCTGGGCAAAGTCCGCTTCTCCATCTATCGACTCTGAAGTCAGGAGGTGCTCAGAGTGCCTGGCCACGAGGAATCAGTGTGTCCTGCCCCACACAGGGGTGCAGAGGGCCCGCGGGGGTCCCTTAGTCTAGCCGTGGGGCTCACAGAGTCCATGTTCAGACACTCAGAGGGTGGTGCTGTCAAACTGGTGGGGGTGGAGGAAGTCGGGCAGAAGCCAACCATCTTATCAAGACCACCACATGACAGAGACCAAGACCGCCAGCCAGGCCCGGGTAATAAACACAACTCACACTTATTGAGTTGAGTGCTTACGACTTGACTTCATGCTGGGCACGATGTAATAATTTATTTACTTGCTCCTTACAGCAATGCTCTGAGATAGTAACAATTATGTCCCCATTTCACAGATGAGACAACTGAGGTCCAGACAGGTTGGATGACTTGCTTTGCTTGAGGCGACGTGGTTGCAGGAAGCCCAACAGCCGGGCTCTGGAGCCAGAGCCTGTCCTCTTACGGGTAACAGTGTGAGCTCCATTCTGGCCAGGGCAGTAACCAGCACCCATAAAGCATTGGACCAAATTGGGAAAAGAGCAGGAGTGAAGCCAACAGCAGTGACATGACCAGGCAGGACGTGGCTGTTTCCTGGGGCCATCGCTTGCAAGAGCAGATCTCCCCACGCACCCTGCCAGGCTCTCCACAGTCACATGCGATGCTGTAAAGAAGTGGCCAAGCATCGAGGAGGTGGCCACCTGTGTCTAGACAGTGATGGAGACTTTAACTCCTGTGCTGGATTAAAAATGACTGCACTGAGAGTCACGACAAACGGACTGCAGTCAGGGTCGGGGGGGCCCAGGCCCAGGATTAGAGACGTTATTGGAAGGGGAGCCGCCTTCTGTTCGCCTGTGCCTGGCTGCCTGGCTCCGCTGCTGTGCGCCCTGGTACAGTGCGGAGGAGGGCGGAGGTCAGGCTGGGAGAGGTGGCCACGTGCAGGGGCGGCGCTGGCCCGGGTGCAGGGACCCCCAGAGCAAGGCCGTGGCTTCTCTGATTTGAAGGCTGCGGCTGACACTCCACAGAGCCCCTGCCTGTGCCAAAGTAACCAGAGCCCAGGCCGGCCCCTGCCTTGGTGCTGCCTCCTGCCGCCAGCCCGGAGGCCTGGCCGGCTGATAGGAGCTGGGTCCCTCGGATGAAGTCATCTGTTTTGGTGCCAGGGAAGGGAAGGGCTGGGGGAGCAGGCGGAGGGGCCACCAGGGCCCGAGCTCTGTCTGCTTTTCCCAGGCTGGCGCCGCAGGGAGGAAAGACTGGGTCTTGTCTGGGGAGTGCCCACGGCGGGGGCGGGAGGGCAGGGCCTGGCTAGCAGTGGCGCCTGTGCTTTGTTGGGGAACCAGGAGGAGAGCGTGGCTGAAATGTCACGGTGGGGAGTTCGCAGGTCTCTTGCTAATGTCCTCTAGCTGATGTTTTGCACGATTCAGTCAGTGATCTGATTGATGTGCACGCACATCTTGAAAGATATACTATTCTAAGGAAGATGAAGAGAAACTAAAGGGCATTCGAAACTGTAAACTCTATTTTTTGTCACTCTAACATGCAAAAAACTGTAAACTCTTGCATTGCTCTGCAGACACTTCTGTTATTTGTTGCAATTGAAGGAGCCCCTCGAAGTTTACAAGTTTTCTATCTAGACTTCAGCTCTTCTGTCTTTGTCTTTTCTTCCTCGTCACGGTGTCTGGGAGGCTCACCCCTATTCTTGCATGTTGTGAGTAGCAGCAGCTCGTTCCTTTGTACGTTGGGTATTTTCTGTTGAAAGAATATCCCAGCATCCCACAATTATTCACCTGTGCAACTGTCGGTGGGCGTTTCCAGGTTTCAGCTATTAAGAATAAAGCTGCCATGAACACTCCTGTACGCGTGTTCTGGTGGACATACGCGCTCATTTCTGTTGGATGCAGGCCTGAAAGTATATTGTTGGTCCTAGGATAAGCTTCTATCTAACTTTAGTAGTGACTGCCAGTTTTCTAGTGTGTGTGCGTGTTTATCTATTTGCATTTCCTCCAACGACTTAAGAGAATTCCAGTTGCTCTGTATTCTCACTCATACTTGGTATTCAGTCTTTTTAATTTTAGCCATTCTGGTGAGTTTGTATTGGTGTCTCACTGCGGTTTTAATCTGCATCGCCCTGATGACTAACCAAGTTGAGCATCTTTTCATATGCTTATTGGCCATTTGGCTTCATTTGCCAGTGTCACTTTTAAAATTTACTTACAGGTTTGGAGTGAGATTCATGCCAGTAATCCTAGCACTTTGGAGGCTGAGGTGTGAGGATCGCTTGAGGCCAGGAGTTCAAGACCAGCCTGGGCAACACATTGAGACCCTGTCTCCTCAAAATGAATGAATGAATGAATAAATAAATAAATAAAATCTAGGTATTACTTTAAATCATCTTGGAAATCAGACTTTATAAAAGCATTTATTATAGTAGATATAGTTGTGAAAGTAGCATTTTTTAACCTACAATTTTAGTTTATTCTTATATCAACATTTTAAAAAGGCACTAACAGGTTTAAAGGAAGAAGAGGTAAGAAGATAGCTCTGAACTGCAGGCAGCCTTCTTACCCAGCCCTGGGATTTCAGGCCCAGAATCCCTCCGGGGGAGGAGGAGGATCAGTGGGAAGAAAGGGGCCTCTTTTTCTGTTGTTATTCCTATATATTTTTAAAAGCAGTGAGAAAGGAAGGGGGTTCTTTGGGGAAAAAAGGAATTCTTGAGATATGGCTGTATTTTAGTTTAAGGCAATTCAATGCTTGCCAGGAAAGAAAATTTCCAAGGCTAGAGATAGCTAAAGCTTTTAACACAAATGGCAAAGTCCTGCCCCAGAGGTGACAGAGTTAGTTTGGGTCCAGAAGGCCAATCCGGAGTTGGCATTGGGCAACTACTTTCCATTTAACATCCAGTATTTTTGCACCCGTTTCTGCACACATTGTCCTCAGGCAGGAGCCTGTGGAGGCAGGGTCTGCAGGGACAACAACTGCTGCCGGGGTCTGGTCCACTCTGTGCTGCCCAGAAGGGACTCCTGGGAGACTGTGCTGAGGTCACCCCTTCCCACCCCAAATCAAGCAACAGAGAGTGTTGCAAGGCAAGGGATGAGAGAAGTGTGAGCCCATGGCTAGGGTGAGGGTGGCGGTGTGAGACCAGACAGACCGGGGCCCAAGATGGGCAGAAGATGAGCAGGAAGACCTGAGGCCCCTGGTCTGCCACAGACGGGACAGGCTGTCCCGCGGTGCTCTGCACATGAACGCAGTGCAGGGGGCCCTCAGTCTAGGCCCTTGTTTGCACCTCCCACTCCCGAGAGCCTGACCCACCCCTGGTGCAGCAGGAGGCACCTGGCTGGACTCCAGCTGTGCCAGGCCCAGCCCAGGACTGGGGGTCCCAACAGGCCGTGGCAAGTGGTCGGAGGGCAGAGGCTGTCAGCCTTAGATGCTCTGGGCTCCGGGCCGCTGCCTCACTGGCCCACACTTGGGGCTGCTTTCCTGGGTCAGATCCAGCTGTGGCATGAGTGTGTCCCCTTGGTGCAGCCCTGCCCCCTCTCTACCCTGTGATTAGGACACTAATTGCTGTGCCCCTTGGTTTGAATTTTTATGTGGGCCCTGGCTCCCACTTGCTGTGTGACTAAGACCATAGCTTTAACCTCTCTGTGCCTTTATTTCTGTAAACTGTTGTGTTCTGTAAACAGGTTACAGAGCATTCTGGAGAGTGGACGGTCTTGAGGGGAAATTGCAGCACAGAGGGGCTTTGTCTTTATTAATGTAATTTGATTTTTAATTTCATATTATTATTCTTTTTGATAGAAATGATTAGAGGATGCATGAGGACTTGGGGGGGGACGTTACCTCCAGGTGGGGTTGGGTAAAGATAGGCTTGACTTCTTTTTTTATTTTTTACTTTTAATTGTGGTGCAAAACCCATGATATAAAATTTGCCACCATAACCACTTCTAAGCCTTCAGTTCAGTAGTGTTAAGTATGCACACATTGTCACGCCATACGTCTCTAGAATTCATCTTACAAAACCGGAACTCTGTACGTGCTTTGCTTGTCATGGAATGCTGACTCTGTGCTCCGTATGGCGCTGATCACTATGACCTCAGAGGAAAGGAAGTAACTGATTCTCAAGCGGGACTTTAGAAAAAAGACAGGGGCTTCGCCAGCTAGTCCCCCAGGAACCCACTGGACCCTAAGCAGTTGCGCCAGGGCCGGGAGAGGTTGCAAAACGGGCCGCGTCTGCCACCTGGTGGCAGGAAGGAGTTATGGTCCAAAAGGGATGCTTTTTGTAGCATCCACAAAACGGACCTGGAAGGGGAAGACGACTTGGGGTTAGTGCCAGGCGTGCAGAACAGCAGGAGTTGTTTGGACACGTGAAAGTCGTTTTTGCCTTCATACGGACTGGTGTCTTTCAGCCCCATAATCTATTTAGATTCGGTCTGTATAAGTCGTGATTATTAATTTATTTAATAATTAAGAGCTATAATAATATACTTCCTCCATGACTTGGCACACGGTAACAACTCAGCTATTCTCTGTTTTAAAAGAAAAGACAAACAATATAATAGCACTTTGTGGCATTACATTTTTAAATTTGTTCTCCAAGTCCTCTCTCATCCTCCACAGGTCAAGTTTGAGTGGGTAGGCCTCACTAGCTGCTGGGGGGCAGCACACAGGGGCACGGGAGGAAGGAGACCCCAGTTCCTTTGGGCTCCGTCCTCGGCTTAGTCGTAGGCCTGCAGCTCAGCTACGTCACAGGGCTCTGGGAGCTTTATGAAAGGAAAGCAGGAAGAGGTCATTTCATTACCGTGAATGTATCTGCAAACTCAGGTGTGGTAGAAGCCCCACAGATCAATAATAAAAAGACAGTCCCATAAAAATTGGCAAAAGACTTGAACGGGCACTTTACAATCGAGGCTATCTGGATGACCAATAAACACAGGAAAAGATGCTCCACATTGTGCTTATTAGGAAAACGCAATTAAAATAACAATAAGATACACACCCACCAGGGGGGTGAAACTTTAGAAAGACCGACAATGCTAAGTGTTTGTGAGGATGCATGGGAACCGGGACTCTCTCTCACTGCTGTGGGAGTTAAACTGGTGCGAGCAACTTTGGAAACTGTCAGTATTTAGTAAGAAATCAGTGCATACATTAAGAAAAGAAATAGATGCACAAAAATGTTCTTAATAGTTCTATTTTTAATATCCAAAAATTGTAAACAAACCAAATTCTCATCAAGAGGAGAATGGATAAGTAAATTGGGGTGTATGTGCAGGAGTAAAAGGAATGGACTACTGTTACTCGCATCATAATGGATGAATTTCTTTTTTTCTTTCTTTCTTTCTTTTCTTTCTTTCTTTCTTTCTTTCTTTCTTTCTTTCTTTCTTTCTTTCTTTCTTTCTTTTCTTCTTTCTTTCTTTCTTTTCTTTCTTTTTTTATTTTTGAGACAGGGTTTCATTGTGTTGCCTGAGCTAGAGGGTGGTGGCATTATCACATCTCACTGCAACCTCGAATTCCTGGGCTCAAATGATCCTCCTGCCTCAGCCTCCCAAGTAGCTGGGACTACTGTGTGTGCTATCACACCTGGCTAACTGAATTTCATAAATATTCTGTTGAATGACAGAAGTCAGACACATGACACTGTGTCACTGCATATAGTATGATTCTATTTACATGAAGCTGAACCGCAGGCAAAACTAATTGATGGTAATAGAATTCAGAGTAGTAGTGGTCTCTGGTGGGGTTAATGACTGAGAAGGGCACGAGGGACTTCTCTGCGGTGATAGAATATCCTTTATGTTGATTTGGGTGTGATGCACAGGTTGTGTAGTACATGTACACATATGTATTTAATATATGTGCACACAGAAGTACACACATATATTAATATTTTCCTGTACCCTTCCTTAAAAACAATTATCATTTTTGTGATTACTAATTTGCTTGTTTATTTTTATTTATTTATTTTTGGTTTATCGCCTCTACTATGCTATCAACTCAAAGAGGACAGAGATCATTGTTTTTTATTTTGGGGGGTGCCTATTTACCTAGTAGTCATGAATTATGTATTTATTAGATGAATAAATGAATACATAAACAAACGAAGAAACAAATGAATTCTGGCACTTTGGGATGCCTTGCCTTGGAGGGAGTAACATTACTCAGAATTGCACAGAATGGTCAGGAGTCGTGTTCAGAAGGAGGTTGTTTTTTTTTTTGTTGAATCAATGTAAGTATCATTTATCAAGCATCTAATATGTGTCAGGTCCTGTGCGTTGCAAATTTCTCATTTAAGCTTCACAACAGTCCTTATTTGTATTGATAAGTATTTGCATTGATAAGTATCTCTCCCACACTGGTGGGAGAAAGAGGGAGGGTGCACAGGGGTGGTTCAGGTACCCCACTTCCTCTTGCCGTCCTTCCTTGACCCTGGAGTCTCTGCGCGCCCTCTGAGGTCCTGGGATGAAAGTCCTAGAAGCCTTGTTCACAGACCTAGGGACGCAGCAGGGCCCCCCTGGGGCAGTGCTGGGGGCCTGTTCGTCCCCCTCCCAGGGCTCAGCACAGCGCCTGGCACGGTGGACGCCTGAAGAGCGAATGGAGACAGTGTGGTGAGACTAATGGATGTCATTCAGTGCTTCCATTCACACTTCCCTTCACGTTATTCATCCTTCATAAACATGCGTGGTTTATAAGCCCCGTGAGGGCAGAATCTTGGCGCGAGCTTCCCGGCTTCATCTCCCTGCAGGGCTACTCCGGGAAATTCTCGTAGACGCGTCCTCAGGGCTGTTCCACACGGGGACACTGGGCAGCTTCTCCCGTTTCCAGCAGCTCTCAGGGACGGGAGGGGCCGGCAAGCGGAGAGCAGGTGGCCCCATTTCTCCGGGCCCCGAAGCTCTCGGGCGCCGAGGCTGTGAGGACCCGGACGGCACGTGTCCTCACTGCTCCCACAATCCCTCCCGTGCAGACCTTCCGCGCTACCCTGCCTCGCCCGGCATTTGCCAAGGTCGCAGGGCTGGGCTTGAGCTGAGAAAGATAATGAAAATGGTGACAACAGGCACAACAATAAGCCTCACCTTAGGTTCCTGAAGGCGCTCGTCCCTGTCGCCCGACTTCAGCCGTCTGGGCCGGCTGCTGGCCGCCCCGCAGGGACACCCGCAGCTGCCACCCGGAGCGCTGCGCCCCCAGCCCGGTAGGGCGGCCCCAGCGCCTGTGGGAGCGCCCGGCGCCCGCTGTGGCCCAGGCCTGCGCCTCGCCTCCCCCGGGTCCGGACACCGGCCGCCTCGAGCGCCCCTTCCCGCTGGACGTCAGGTCGGCCTTCGCCCCGGGCCGCAGGACCCCGCGAGGCCCGAAGATTTGCAAGCTGGACAGCCCGTCGAGACGCCGGCTCCCAGCGCGCGGCCTCGGCCTGGACTTCCGCGACGCGGCCTCTCGGCCCTGTCGGCGCCTGGCTACCCTGCCCTGCCCAGCCAGCCGGCCGCGGGGCCCGGGCGCCAATGCTGGACTCTCTGGGCCGGCGGTCGCCCGACGGGCCTGGACCTTCCGCCCCGAGGTTGCGCGGGGGCCGACCTGCAGCGGCGGGAGGCGGCGCAGAACCCGCAGAGCCACGGGCCCCAGTCGCGGGCCGAGACGCAGCTCACGCACCGCAGCTGCGGGATGCAGTGCGAGGGGGGCGGAGGCGCGCGGCGTGGATGGCTCTGAGGTGTCCTCGTCCAGTGGGGTCCCCGCGCCCCGGCCCCTGCGCTGCCCTCGGCGCCCTCGGCTCGGCCGTCAGCAGCAGGCCCATTGTAAATATATATTACATAAAACGCCAAGAAAGGTAAATGGTTTTACTGCTATTTTTATCGAGAAGTAAATATTTCGATTTTTCTTTTAGTAAACCGCCCCTCCCCAAGCAGCCCTTGCATGACTCTTTCAAAGGGTCGCGTGCAGAGTACTCGGGATCTTCCAGGTGTGTGTGGGTTGTGTCATTCCCACTTTACAGGCAAGGACGCTGGGGTTCGGAGAGGCTACTAGAGTAGCTCGAGGTCCCAGAGTTGGTGCAGTTGATATTCGAGCTTATATTATCTTTTGTAGGCTGGGTTTTGTCAACCTGAATAACGAACAAAGACTCTCTAAAAGAAAGTGATATTTATTTGGGAATAGGGCATTGCGTTAGGAATACATGTGTCAAGTAAGCTATGTGTGTATTCGGGGAGGTAAAGGGAGACAGAGATTTTTAAAGGAAAAATGAGGAGCATTACATAAGTTTTTGAGATAATTATCCTTGACTACCAGGTGGCACCTGTCTGAGGTTGGACAGCCAACTGCTTGGGAGATGTCCCTACAGCAGTATTATTTTTGTGCAGGGTTGTGGTTTTTGTAGAATCTGTTGTGATAGTTCTTGTTTTCGGGCATTTGTGCAAGAGAACCCACCCTTCGTGGCCTGCTCCTGCTCTGTTTGTCAGCGTATTTAACACAAGTGACTCCATTTTTATTCTGGCAATTTCCACATCTTCAATGGCAGGTGCAGAGCAGGGATTGAGCACCCTCAGGTCACAAGATGAGGGGGACAGCAAGGTTGAGGGCTCCCAGGTAGGGGTAATCTTAATGATGGGGGATTGGGGGGAATTCAGCAGCTGGAGCGGGGTGGGGGGAGAAAGAATGTTATTCTGGCAAATAGGGCTGGGCTCTGCCACGAAGTGTTTTAGGGAATGTGTAAGTCTAAGAGATGGGAGGCCGTGGCTCTAAGGGACAGCACATGGGATGGAGGACGTTTGGAGTGGTTGCCCCGCCCCTCCCAGGGCATCATCGTTGACTTTGTTTAGAATTGCTGGCGCATTGTGGATGATTGTTCGGATGAGGTCATATGGATCAGGACTGCATTAGGGGGCCACAAAGCAGTGACTGGAATTCTTAGAGGAAGGCCACGTGAAGCCCAGAGACACCTACAGGGAGGGATGAAGGTCATGTGACCCTGGGGCTGAGCCTGGAGTGATGTGGCTGTAAACCAAGGGCTGCAAAAGATTGCCAGCGACCAGCAGAAGCGAGGAAGAGGCAGGAAAAGGATTCTTTCCTAGACTTTCGGAGGGAGCCTGACCCAGATGATACCTTGATTTTGGACTTGTAGCTTTTAGAGCTCTGAGAGCACACATTTCTGTTATTTTAAGCCACCTAGTGTGTGACAATTTGGTATGGCAGCCCCAGCGAACGAATACATAGCCCAAACCTTAAACTTCCAAGTTTGTTTCTGGAAAAATAATTTTATCTCAAGGCGTGGGCTGGGGCCTGGGTCTGATCGGCATGTGGGATGCTTGTTATGGTTTCTACCGTCAGCACCGTGCTGACTTCACCATGTGCACACTGGGGGAGAGGTGGGCTCATTTGTAATGACTTTCCCCAAGGGTGGACACAAAAAAATACTCCCCCACAGTTTTTTTTTTTTTTAACATCCTGGAACTTAGCACCACGCTGGACCATTTAAGCCAGATGACACAGTGCCGAGAATGTGACATACGTCAGCTCCTATATCACCTCATTTACTCCCAATACAAGTATATGGGGAGGCAATAGCAAGAGTTCTCAGTGCCGTTCAGATTTCTTGGTCTCAAGCCACCAACTCTGGGCATTTCAAGTTTAAAGGGGGCGTGCAGGGAACGTATCTACGCCTCATAGAACAGGCCTGGCATATGGCCATGACCCCAGGGAGCTCCGAAGGGCTGTGCTGCCACATTGGGGTCCTGGAGCAATCACTGCGCTAGGAGAGACTGATGGTGCCCCAGTGGCGCTCATGCCATGATGTTGTTCACGCAAGTCACATTCCTGGAGACAGAGGTCTGATTTGCTAAGCCTGAAGCACAGGCCTTCCTCATGGCTGCCCTGGGAGGTGGAGAGTGAGGATTGACACCTGTGACTCCCTCTAAGACCCCTCAGTGGGCCACAAGGTGAATGCATCATGGCTCTCACATGTGATAATTTAGAACTCTTATTTTTTTCATGTGTGGGTTTTCGGCAAAAATAATTTCCAATGTTTCAGTCCTCTCTGAACTCTGGTGAAGAGAATTGTGTCTATTCCACACCTCAGCGTCAGAATTGGAGCATCACCTCCTTCAGCTCAGGGTGACATGGTCTTAGGAATCACAAGGATTAGGATTTTTAGCCTTTTTTGACTTGTAGACCCTTTCAAAATCTGATGAAAGAATATTTCTTTTTTGGCTGGGCGCAGCGGCTCACGTCTGTAATCCTAGCACTCTGGGAGGCTGAGGCGGGAGGATGCTTGAGCTCAGGAGTTTGAGGCTGCAGTGAGCTGTGATGATGCCACTGCACTCTAGCCTGGGTGACAGAGTGAGACTCTGTCTCAAAAACAAACAAACAAACAAAAAAGAATATTTCTTTATCTCCTTATCTAGTTTTCTCCTTTATTTTCTATTTTTATGTTAATTTTATTGCCTTTATATTATTCCATGAATTTTGCACCACCGTCCTTTTGTTTTTGGTAAGTGGGTGGGTTGAAATGAGCGAATACAGGTAGCCTGACACCACGAATCACTGTAGATGTAACCAAAAGGACTGGCTGAAGCATGGTGCCCTTGGCAGCTAGCCTTCTGGACTCATGGTGATCTCTGGGTTTTGTTTCTCACTGGGATTTGGGGGTTACAGGTTTGGGGGCTCTGAGCAGGCAGGTCATCTCTGCTGAGCCTCCAGGTACATTCCTGGAGAAGGAAGATCCTGTCACTCAGCTGCCATTTTCTTTCCTTAGCAGAGAATAACAAGAGTCTTCATGAAGATCTGAGGCCTCTGCCCCTCCATCAACACTGGTGTGTGGATGCTGAGCAAGTGCTGCTGGAACAGCGCCACCCAGAGGATGCTGGATGTTTGGGTGTGAGTATGTATGGCCGGTTGCTTCACCACAGTGGTGAGAGCAGCCACAGCGGTGTGTGAGATCTTAGGGTGACATCGATCTTGATTCATTGACGCCCCTGAGTACTGAGCCACAAATGCAACTTGGCAACCAGGAGCCTTATAACTTTAAGCCGCAGGATGAGTTCTGAGGGGTTTGCCAATCCAGGGGTCTAGCTGGGTTCCCAACTCCGCATTGGAACCCAATCCAACTAGATTCCTGTACTTACCAGTTGAGAGGCGGGACAACTCAACGGTAAAAACACTGGGTCAAGATTGGGTTCAAACCCAGTACTAACTCACTCTTACTTGTTATGTGACCTTGGAAAAGGGTCTTCATCTGCAAAATGGGAGGAATCATCGATTTTGTTGTGAAGATTAAGTGACTTAATGTATACAAACCACTTAAAAGAGGGACTGGCACACCGTAAGCTATTGTTTTTGTGATCACACTACGTCATCTCTTGGGACTGTGAACTGTTTTAATTACTTGACTTTGAATTTGAAACAGGAATTAGTGATTGGAGATGGGAGGGCGGAAAAAACAATAGGAAATACGTTTCACTGCTGTGCCCGCTTTACAAAATACTTCTGGAATTTTGCCAGTAAATTGTCAGAATCTGTTCCTCATCCACTGCCCTTGGCTTGTTAATGAGCTCTCAGATCCTTCCACATAGATTGGGAGTTTAGTCCTTCCAGCCATTCACATGTCCTTTTAATTAGATCCAGGATGTTTATTTGGCCCATGGTTCTTTGGCTTGGGGGGGTATTTCAACTTCTAACTTTTTGCAACAAGACAAAATGTTATGGCAGAAAGCAACCCACTGCCATCCCGGTAGACAACCAAAGAAACATCTGCCGTCAAGTTTAGTGCAAGTACGAACTTCTATTCCATCATTCCCAAACATACCATTTCCTAAAGGAAAAAAAAACAAAGAAACCACAGAAAAGGAAAATCAGTCTTCACTAGGCTGAGAAACATCCTGGGCCTTCCTGGTGTACGGCCAGTTGTGGGGTTTACCTCCTGGGCATCATTCTCTCACCTCTTAACCCATCTCAGCAAGGCGGCTGAGTTTAGGGCCAACCAGAAAGGTTTAGGAGGAAATAGGAATTTGGGTGGCTGCACAGTGATCTGTGTGGCATGAAATTTACTCCCCTCTCTCAAGCTTTGGTGGAGCTACAGGCCTTAGCAACAGGTGAGCAGGGCAAGACCTGGAGACCACTCACCCACATCCCTAACCTTGCCCTTCCCCCCAGTTCGGTGTTCCCCTGCTGGGCTTAGACCCACAGGGTTGTTAAGGGCCTCAGTCCTTGGGAAACCCCGCTCTCATGTTCAGACCCTTCCCCACTGTCTTACCTGAAGGCAAGGAGATCACCAGGAAGAAGAGTGACCCGGGGAGACAGAGGCCCATGGTGGCAGAGGAGGGTGCAGACCTGGAACCGTGGGGGTGGCTGCTGGGAGCCTCCTTTGTCGAGCTGGGCTGGGCTGGGTGGGGCTGGACACTGGCCTCGCTCTTTCTGGGCGGCAGACCGGGGAGGTCACAGGCCTCTGTAGGGTTCCAGGGAGAAGAGTCCTGGGCTGATCAGTGCTGCTGTACAAGAGGAAGGCACCCAGCAAAGGCCACAAGGATTCCTACCTGCAGGACAGCACCAAAGACCAGGATCCTTGAGCCCAGGCCCGAACACTTTCCCTCTCAATTCAAACGTCTCTTGATATAAAAAGGGCAGGAAAAGCATCTGCTTTGTGTCTCCTTTCCTCCTCCCATTGAGAGTACAGGAGCCCGGAGAAGTGATGTCATAAAACACAGGCTCAATTTAAGACTGAACAGGATATAAGCGAGAACTTTCTGCCGTGTTCCGAGAAACAGAGGGTGTCAAGGTCAAGTGATGGCCTGACCGAGAGAGGTGGGTGCTCAGAAATAGCAGAGCAGGGACAGCTCCTGCTGCTGGTGGCTGATTTATTTACCTGGCTGGAGGCAGATGCTGCTAAAAAGTTCCCAGAAAAGTTCACGGATGGACTTCTTCAGAATGGCTGGCATGAAATGTTGGCTAGGATTTGGGGGCTTCGAAGGCCCCGTTTTTGGAGTTGCTGGGTTGGAACTCTCCTCTGGTCTCTCACAAGAAGAGCCAGTTCGATACTGTGTGCAAGGTTGGATGCCCAGTGTCGGGGTGGAGCCAGGCAGTGCTTCCCTGCAGCTACAAAGACCGGCTCTGGGGAAGGGTCATTAGGTCTGTTCCCCTTGGGGTAGTGACGGATGAGTGAGAGTGGAGAAGACACTACAACTTTGGTTTTGTTCTGCCCCTTGAGGCAGGCTTGTACCCAAGTGGCCCACGACTGTAGGAGTCTGAGTCCGTAACGTGGAGGAGAACGCAGTTTTGTTGCTTGCGCTCTGTTGACAGGGTCACACTGTCTGATACGTTATTAGGCATCTCTGAGCCTCAGGTTCCTCTTCTCAAAAAGTGCGTTGCGGCCAGGCATTGTGGCTCATGCCTGTAATCCTAGTACTCTGAGAGGCCGAGGCTGGAGGATCGTTTGAGTTCAGTTCGAGATCAGCCTGAGCAAGAGCGAGACCCTGTCTCTTCTAAAAAAAATAGAAAGAAATTGGCTGAACAACTAAAAATATATAGAAAAAGTTAGCCGGTCATGGTGGCACATGGCTGTAGTCCCAGCTACTTGGGAGGCTGAGGCAGAAGGATCGCTTGAGCCCAGGAGTTGGAGGTTGCTGTGAGCTAGGTTGACGCCACTGCACTCTAGCCCGGGCAACAGAGTGAGACTCTGTCCACCCCCCCCACCAAAAAAAAAAAAAAAAGAGTCAAATATGGATGCTCAAAAAATATCCTTCCCAGGAGTATTTTCTGGGGGTCCTGCCTTGCCGAGGCTCCCCAAGGGACTCCAGTGATTGCTTCCTAATGTGACTCTCTTTCAACAACAGAATCACTGTGCTGTTAGCCTTGATTCTTCTCTTTTGTGACGTACACCCTGCTGAATGCCTGCCTTCATGGACTGCATGATGTTTGGTCTATTCATGTTATAATGAACACATTACCCAAAGTAAAATTGGAGAGATTGTGTTTCCTAGAGACCAGTGAAAATTCTTGGGATCTATTCCCTCATCCCACTAATTCTAGAACATACCAGTGGGCACACAGGACTCCCATGCCTTAACTTACCTGGTTAATCTCAGGGGCTTAGGAGCCTGGGAGTGGAGAGGGGTAGTGCCAGGGGCTCTGGCCAGGGGCTCCGAGTTTCATAACTGAGAACAGCGACACAAGGCAGATAGCTTCAAGATAACTCACTGCATTTGCCCAGGCAGCTCGATATCCAGACCTCTCCTAGGGAATGGTCGACGTGAAGAGTTCAGCCCTGGGGAAGGTCTAGGACACATTCCCAAGGCCCTGCTTATCTTATACTTTTCTCATTAGCTGGCATCACTAAAGTCAAAAGGCAGAGCAGAGTCAGTGCAAGGAGGTAGCCTCTCATGTCTGATGTGGGGATCCCAGAACCTAGAATTTCCAGGAAGTGATGGGGGCACCTCCCTCACTGAGCTGGAGTGGGCGATTGGGGCTGCAGTATCACTTTGTTCTGCCCTACAAAGCTGATGGGAGAACCCAGGGATGTCAGAGGGTGAGAGTAAAAGTGATTTCCTACATTGCTCCCTGCTCCTTAAAAACTGGGAAACTTCATCCCAGAGGAGTAAAGGGCCTGAGCACACTCCTTGGTTGCTGACAAAGCTGCCCTGACTTCTGGCCCTTTTGAGGACTGATCCAGAGCTCCCCACTCTTTCACCATGTTCCTCTAACTGTGTATTCAGATAGGACTCACAGTGAGGGTTAAGATTATTATGTCAGTCTCTATGAGACCCTACAGGCTGTGAGAAGGGACTTCAGATCAAAACCCAAGCCCGGACCCAAGTGGAAAGAATCCAGCTGGTCACATGTAACAGATATTAGGCACAAGATCAATAAAGAAATCAGTCTCTGTACGTAGGAAAGTTCAGAGAGGGAAATAAGATCTGGTTGTCCCAAGTGATCAAGAAACACACCTGCCTGGAAGGGACTGTGTAACCAGGTGAATCAGTTTATTACCCTCAGTGAGATTTGATTGTGTTTGGGGTCTTAGGACATTCTGTGAGAGGAGATGACTTGGAACTGATTCGCGGGCACACACAGAGCCGAAAGACCTCAGTGCCTGCTTTCAAGATTGAATGCCTGGTGCCACTGGGACTGTGCCCAGAAGTCCTCAGGGCTGGTTTGCGTTCTTCCTTAGCTTCTGCCACATTTTCTATGGGACATGATTCATTCCTTTGGGCATTTCAGTATCTTCCCCTTCCTCAAATTTCTTACCACGATTGTAACAAGCAAGGCTGTCCTTACCTCCATGGAATGCTGGGGATGCATGATTGAGGGCAGCATGGGACAATTCTACAATGCTGGTCACGGATCTGGCATGTGACAAATATTTAGCCTTATTTATACCTGTGACCAGATCCTCAGCTCCCTCTTCTCCTAGAAGGTCTAGGATACATTCCCAAGGCCCTGCTTATCTTAAACTTATCCCTTTAGCTGGAATCACTAAAGTCAGAAGGCAGAGCAGAGTCAGTGCAAGGAGGTAGCCTCTCATGTCTGATGTGGGGATCCCAGAGCCTAGAATTTCCAGGAGGCAATGGGGACACCTCCCTCATTGAGCTGGAGTGGGTGATTGGGGCTGCAGTATCATTTAGTTCTGCCCTATAGAGATGATGGGAGAACACAGGGAAGTTAGTTATCTGCAATAAGTAAGACACAGACCCAAAGGCTAGGACCACTGTGGATGTAGGGGAGAAATCCAGAGGGGAAATGGAAATAGAGTGCTCCAGAGATCAGGAGAAGGGCAGGAGATTTAGTTCAGTTCACTGTGACCGACATTTCTGGCACACCACTTTATGGTAGACCCCGTGCCGGATTCCAGGGATGTAGAGAATAGAGAAGATTCTTTCTTTCACAGTCACCTGGAGCAGAGAGAGACTGTAAGTCTATAATTTTAATATAAAGAGGTAAGAACTAGTATAGTTTTGTGTACAGAATTCTATGGAGCACCAAACTGAGCTTTGGAGAAAGCAGGAAGAGATTCCTGGAGATGACGCCCTGGGGTTAGAATCTTTAAGGGTAAGTAGGAGTTATCTAGAAGTCCAGGAAAGGGGGATCACAGGGATATTCAGTGGATCCACAGAAGCAAAGACACAGAGGCACAGACATCACTGAAATATTATTACGTCAGTTGGTTTGTAGCAAGGTAATTTTGTGTGAGCCCCTATACCCTGTTGGGGGATAGAAACTGTTAGAGTATTTTATGCTCATAATTACACTGGCAAAGGTCTGGCCAGAGAATAATGTTTGTTTGTTTGTTTTATTAATATGGGTTTGAAGTCCATATATCCTACATTCATCTTCCTTGGTTTGTGTTCTAGTTAATTTTGAGGCTTATCTGGTAGAGAGAATACATTTCCATACATTTTGTCATTCTTAAAGACAGAGGGCTCCTCACCATGTTCAACAATTTGTTGGTCATAGAGTGATGTGGAATGCAGATAATGTCCTCCCAGGCTGAGCAGAGATGATTTGTTGGTGGTATCAGAAATACAAGGGCACGTAATATTTTTCAGCTACTCAAGATGGTAGTCATTACAACTTCCTTCTAGATCTTCTTATATGAGAGAGAAATAAAATTCTCTTATTGAAGTCACTCTTATTTAGGGGCTTCCCATCATTTTCAGCATACCAGATCCTAATAGCGGGAGTCATCCCAGGGACCTGGAAGAAACCACATCCATCTAGACACCTGGTAACAGGCCCACCACCTGTAGACCCTGAACCAAACCCTCATCCCAGTGCAGCCCCTACTGACCAAGATCCTAGAGGCAGTTCAGTCCACCAAGGGTCTAGATAAAATCCATGCCCCCTCAAGAATCTGGTAACAGGTCTGCAAACCATAGACATCACTGTTGACCCAATAGTAGCCACATGACTTGACTCCAGCCCCATTAGACTGTGATCCCAGAGGCAATTCCATCAACCTAGAAACCCAACAGGGGAAGGTCTTTTCCTGCCCAGACCATCTGTAAAGATTGGAAGATGTTTTTCTTCCTTCAAATTCATAGACACTAATGTAAGGCTATACAGATAACAAAGAATCAGGCAAACATGATGCCACCAAAGGAAACTAATAAAACTCCAATAACCAACCCCAAAGAAATAAAGATCTAAGTATTTCCTGAAGAAGAATTCAAGTAATTATAATTATCTTAAAGAAGCTCAATGAGATGTAAGAAAACAGAGGTACAAAACTAAACAAAATTAGAAAAATAATGCATGAACAAAGTGAGAAGCTTACTAAAGAAATAGAAATCATAAAAAGAAACAAACGAAAATCCTGGAACCAAAGAATACAATAACACAACTGAAAAATTCAATAGAGAGCTTCGCCAGTAGACTCAATCATTCAGAAGAAAAAAATCAGCAAACTTGGAACCAAGTCATTTGAAATTAGCCATTTAGACTGGGTGTGGTGGCTCATGCCTGTAATCTTAGCACTCTGGGAGTCTGAGGCAGGAAGATCACTTGCGCTCAGGAGTTCAAGACTAGCCTGAATAAAAGTGAGAACCCATCTCTACTAAAAATTGAAAAAAATTAGCTGGATGTGTTTGTTTGTGCCTGTAGTCCCAGCTACTAGAGAGGCTGAGGCAGGAAGATCGCTGAAGCTCAGGAGTTTGAGGATGCTGTGAGCTAGGATGACACATGGCACTCTAGCCCAGGCAACAGAGTGAGACTCTGTTTCAAAAAAAAAAAAAATTGTCAAAAGTCAAAGACAGAGATAATTTTGAAAGCAACAAGAGAAAAGAAACTCATCAAAATATAAGGATATTCATATCTCTCATATAATGACTAAAAGACAAGTCTATCAAAAATAATGACTACAGCAATGTGTTAAAAGATAGGCAATATAAAAAGATATAAATTAAGACAATCAAAAGTCAAAATACGGAGGGTAGCTGGAGTTAAAGTGTAGAGTTCTTTAGTTTTTCATTTGTTTGTTTCTATTCTTTGTGATAAAAGATAAGTTGTCACCTGTTTAAAATAACTTATTATATCTGTAAGATGGTTTTTGTAAGCCTCATGGTAACCACGAGGCAAAAACCTATAATAGATACACTGAAAATAAAAAGTAACAAATCAAAACATATAATCAAAGAAAGTTACTTAACCAAAAAGGGAAACAGTAAGAAAGAAAGAAGGAAGGAAAGAAGGAAAGAAAGAAAGAGGTTATAAAACAACCCAAAACAAGTAACAAAATGGCAGTAGTAAGTTCCTGCCTATTAATAACAACACCAAATGTAAATGGACTCAATTCCCCAATTAAAAGACATAGAGTGGCTGAATGGATGAATAAAACAAGACCCAACTGTATGCTGCCTACAAGAAATCCACTTTACCTATGAATATATTCATATATATATATGAACATATATATATACATATACACTGAAAGTGAAGAGATGGAAAAGATATTCCATGCAAATGGAGACCAAAAAAGAGCAAGAGTAGCCATATTTATATAAAATAAAATAGACTACAAGTCAAAGAATTTAAAAAGACATGAAAAAGGTTACCATAGAATAAGAAAGGGGTCAATTCAGCAAGATGATATAACAATCATAAATATACATACATTCAACACTGAAGCACCCAAATGTATAAAGCAAATATTAATAGATCTAAAGGGAGAACTAGACTGGCATATAATAATAATAAGTGACTTCAACACCTCACTCTCAGTAATGGACAGAGCATCCAGACAGAAAAACAACAAAGAAACATCAGAGTTAAACTACACACTAGACCAAATGAACCTAGCTGACATTTACAGAACATTTTACCCAACTGCCACAGAATGTGCATTCTTCTCACCAGCACATGGAACATTCTCTAGAACAGACCATATTTTAGGCCCCAAAGGAAGTCTCAACAAATTCAAAAAGTCAAAATCATATCAAACACCTTTTCTGAAGACAGTGGAATAAAATTAGAAATCTATAAAAAGAGGAATCCTGGAAACTACCCAAAAACATAGAAATTAAACAACATGCTCCTGAATGATGAATGGGTCAGTCAAAAAATTTAGAAACAAATTTAAAAATTTCTTAACCTATGGGATACAGAAAAAGCAATACTAAGAGGGACGTTTATAGCAATAAATGCCTACATCAAAAAGGTAGAAGCCTACATCAAAAAGGTAGAAAGGCTTAAATAAACAACCTAACGATGCACCTCAAGGAACTAGAAAAACAAAATCAAACCAAATCCAAAATTAGTAGAAGGAAAAAAATAATAAAAACCAGAGCAGAAATAATGAAATTGAGACTTAAAAAACATAAAAGATCAACAAAATGAGTTCATTTTTTTAAAAAGATAAACAAAATTGACAAACATTTAGACTAACTAGGAAAAAAAGAGTAGTCACAAATAAATAAAATCAAAAATATTATAAAAAAGGAGACAAAAGAACTGATACTCCAGATATACAAAGGATCATTACAGACTATTATAAACAACTACACGCTAACAAATTGAAAACCTAGAAGAAAGGGATAAATTCCTGGACACGTACCACTTACCAAGATTGAACCATCAGGAAGTAGAAAGCCTAAGCAGACCAATAACAAGTAATGAGACTGAAGCAGTAATACAAAGTGTCTCATCAAAGAAAAGCTCAGGACCTGACTGCTCACTGGTGAGTTCTACCAAACATGTAAAGAAGAACTAATACCAATTCTACCCAAACTATTATAAAAAATTGAAGAATAGGAAACACTTCCAAACTCATTACCCTGATACCAAAATCAGGCAAGGACACAACAATGATAACAAAAGGGAAACTAAAGACCAATATCCCTGATGAACATAGATGCAAAAATCCTCAGCAAAATACTAGTAAACTTAATTCAACAACACGTTAAAAAGATCATTCATCATGATCAAGTGGGATTCATCCCCAGAATGCAAAAGTGGTTCAACACATGCAAGTCAATAAATGTGATAGGTTACATTAACAACTTAGATAAAATAGAAAAATTCTTTCAAAGACACAGCTTAGCAAAATGGGCACAAGAAGATAAGCCTTGTATCAACTAAAGAAATTTGTAATTAACCCTCTTCTCCTCAATGCCAGGCCCAGATGGCTTCACTAGAGAATCCTGTCAGACATTTAAGGAAGGAATAGTACCCACATTACACAAATTATTTCAGAAATTAAAGGAGGGGACATTTTCCAGATAATTTTTTGAGGCCAGCATAGTCTTGATACAAACCTGGAAGGATAATGCAAGAAAGGAAAAATATAGGGCAATATCATTCAAGCATGTAAGCAAAATCATTAACAAAGTATTAGAATATCAATCATAAATATATAAAAAGGATTAATACATCATAATCAAATGGAATTCGTTCTAAAATTTCAAGGATTATTTTGAAAAAAACAATTAATATGATGATTATAGATTAATGTAAAAATACAGACACCCGAAAGCTCAAAGCCATGAACACATAAGTCAGATCACAAAAGTGCTTTGACCAAGTTACAACCCTAAAACATGATCTTTTTATATTATTTAAGTAATAATATAAAATATTTAAGTAATAATTTATTTGCAAATAAATTTCTATTAAGGACCTTAGTATAATCCTTTTCTTTTTAAAACTAAGCTGGAATTATTTAAGTCAATTTTTAATGCCATTCTGAAAGTATAAATATATAGAAAATTAGTACTGAAAATACTTTGTCAACTATGATCAGGCAGTCTCATGGTTCTCCGTACACTGTACGCATTTGTTAAATGGGCGTACAACGAGGATGCAAAAGCACCTACACAGAATCCTACCAAGGCCTAGAATAGGGCTGTTATGCAGTGTGAATTCAGTTGCCAGCACACAAGTGGGACCCAGGCAGTGTGCCTCAATGGTGAGATGCCATGTTCAAACAGACCTGTGGCTGATTGGACAGCTCAGTGGAGCGAGCAGCTGTTCTTGTTCTGAAAGGTTCACTAGCCATGCAGCTCCCCATCTCTCCAAAGCTACACAGGGACTGCCTCGCCCCTGCGTCTCAGCTGCCTCTTTGTATGGCCATGAGGAGTGTTCTCGTGGTCCTTGTGGTCCTTGTCTTGCTCTCCTGTGTTCCACCAGGTAAAACAGAAACCCCTCCCTGTAGAATTAGGAACAGCGAAGGGAAAGGGGCATGTGAGAAGAAAACAGGGCTTGGAAAAGGAAGCCAAAAGAGGGAGGAACGTGGGCAGAGGTGGGCACGCTGGGCTGTTCTAGGGAATGGAGAAAAGATGCTAAGGACATACAATAGAAGGTGGCCTCTTCCGAGAAGAAACCGATTCCAGATTTTGGTCTGTGAAGTCTGTGAAGGTTGGAGTGATGGCATTGACAGAAGTGGGGCAGAGCAAAAAGATGATGCCTTTAGAGGACATGGAGGACTTGGGGCTGAGAGGGAGGCTGTTCCTTGAGGATTCTTAGAACTTGCCTTCCCGAGTCGGCCATCCATGATGTTATTTTTCACTCATTTAGAAGCCAAGGCAGATTTCATGCTAAGCAGAATCCACAAACAGGGCTCATTGCTGAGATGTATTAAATTAACTTATAGCATAATGAGATCCTATGGATAATCAGTTTGAGGGGTCAGAATTGATGTTCTCTGGACGGAAAGCAGCAACTTGGTAACACTGAGAAGCGTCCATTTAAGTCACTAAAGTAGAGGTTCTCAAAATTGTTTGCTTGTGGTTTCTGGGGTCTGCAGAAAGCTCCCACCCTTTGCTTCAAACCTTCATATTTAAAATGTATCACTCAAGAGCCTGGTATGAAGGATTTAAAAGACAGATATAGATGAGGATCATGTTGAGACTGTTGCTGCTGTCCTGGCTGGCAGGACCTCCAGATATTTTGCACCGTCTCCACACTGGACCCCTCTGCTCCCAGAAAGGTGCCCCAGACCTAGCAAGCCCATGGCAGGAATGTTTGCTTTCTAATGACTCTTGGTCATACCACATTGATTATTTTCACACATTGATTATTTTCACACCACAAAGGCCAACCCAGGGTTGGGGACAACGGGGTGGAGACCGTGATAGGCTTAGCATGCAAGGGTGGATGATCAGCGGGTGACTTGGGGACATCTGTCACCTCTTGAACCACCTTCCTTCTGTCCCTCCACTACCCCTTGGCTTCCAAAGGCACCTAGGTTTTAAGGTCTAGGAAAATCACTAGCAAGAGGTCTAGGATATATTTCGGATATTTCAAACCATTTTGTACTCATTATCCCATGGGATGCTCTTAAGTACCATGCAATTATGCACCTGACAAAAAGTCACGTAGAATGTTATTGGGGGAATACGGGGCTAGAACCATAGGCTTCCGAAATTCCAGTTCGGTGATCTTTTCTTTTCCTTCATGCTGGTGCTTTGATAATCACAAGCTGCCTTGCATAGCTGTTCGGGACCCTGCATGTCTCCTGATATGAGGCCTCTGCAGATTCCCGGGACTCCTCCTGTGTCTGAATGTTCTTTCTGTAGCAAATAGTTCCAAGCCGAACCTGTTGCACCCCGGTAACAGCACATAGTTGATGAGTGATTTGCGTCATTGTGGATTCATGTTCTGGCTTATAATAAAGCCTCTGGAAAATAAGATAAGAGCAAGTGAAAAGGGAGCTTCTAGCCATAAAATGTCTTGGCTATCTTAGGTCATGTCCAATTTACTATTGAAAAATTGAAAGGATAGCTTTAAGTCTCATTTCTCCCTGACAATGTGACACTGCAGGACACTAACTGTGCGTTTTTCTCTGTTTCCGTTGGCAGTTAGAAGTGGACCCAATGTATACATAGGAAGAATCTTTGCTTCATGTTGGCGACTGAAAGGTTCTTGCAAGACAAAGTGTGACAGCAAAGAAGTGTATCATATTTTGTGTAATACCGCAAATCTGTGCTGCATAGAGAAAAAGCATTTACCAATACTGGTTGGGAAATAGTTGTGATTATCTGAAATCTCCTGCTGTTTTCTCTTTATCGCCTCTCCTACGGAAATACTCTCCTAATTAAACTCCTTGTGTTCAGTATTCTCTTTTCTTGTTAATTTATTACTCATCCAAAGTCTCAAGAACTCTTTTGAAGTATAACATACAATTAGAAAAAATGTACAAATCCTAAGTGAGCATCTTGATGCATTGCACAAATCTAACGCACCTGTCTAACCAGCAAGTAGATCAGGAAGAGAAAATTACAACATCCCGGGAACTACCAGTTACTACACCACACAGGATAACCCCTAGCCCAGTTTTTTTTTATTTCAACAGATTTATGTGGTAAAAGTGGTTTTCTGTTACATATATGTATCGTATGGTGGTGAAGTCTGGCCTTTTAGTGTATGCACTACCTGAATAGCATACATTGTACTCAATAGGTAGTTCTTCATCTCTTACCCCCTCACCATCTCCCCTTCTGAGTGTCCAATGTCCTCTATACCACTCTGTAGGATCACGCGTACCCATAGCTTAGCTCCCACTTATAAGTGATGACACTTATTGGTTTCTCATTCCTGAGTTATTTCACCTAGAATAATGGTCTCCAATTCCATCCAAGGTGCTGCAAAAGACATTATTCTATTCTTTTTTATGGCTGAGTAGTTTTCCATGGTGTGTGTGTATGTGTGTGTGTGTGTGTGTGTGTGTGTGTGTATCACATTTTCTTTATCCACTCATCATTCGATGGGTCCTTAGGTTGATTCCATATCTTTGCAGTTGTGAATTGCCTTAACCCGACTTTTAATAGGAAAGTTCTGGCATCTGTTTTTGAACTTGATATAAATGGAATCATAAGGTAGGTATTTCTTCATGTCTGCCTTCTTCTACTCTACAATTATTTTTGTGATATTTACTCATCTTGTTTCATTTAACTGTCATTTGTAATTTTCAATGGTAAGCTGTATTACATGGGGGAAGATATCACAACTTATTTGAATATTCTAGTGATCATAGCTGTAGTTTCCAGTGCTGGGCTCTTATAAATAGTGCTCTGGTGAACATTCTTGTACATGTTTTTTGTGGGTATATACCTAGGAGTGAGATTGCTAGGTCACAGACTATGCGTATGTTCAGTTTTATTAGATAAATTGTCTAATTTATCTAGACAATCGTCTTCCAAACTGATTGTACCAGTTTATACTCCCAACTACAGTGCTGAGAGTTCTTGTTGCTTCCTCATCCACAACTAGTATTTTCTACCTTTTTTTCCCATTCTAGGGAGTATATAAAGATGAAATATGGTGGTTTAATTTGTGCTTTACTGTTGACTAATGCAGCTGAGCACCTTTTCAGATGTTCACTGGCCACTTAGTTACCCTTATTTGTACTGTGCCTGCTTGAGACTTTCATCCATTTTTCTATTGGGTCGTCTAATTTTTTCTACTCGGGAACCTACTAAGGAATACTCATTATTTGACATTGAAAATAATGAAAGAAAAGTCATATTAAAAATATTTAAGTTGAAATATTGAGTATGTTATAGTTTATAATGCATGGTTAAAGAAATTTTGTACTGTTTTGTATGACCAGACCATAAACATGTTTCTATTCTTAAGTATTATTAAAATTTCTCATCATAAGCAAGGTAAAATATTTAAATTAATAAAGATTCAGCCCCCTTCTTTTTTTGAATAGGTTTCAGGAAGAATAAGGCAGTGAAAGAAGCACTGCTTCCAATATAACAAGGAGAAGAAGAATAGATTTGCTTTTGATTGGCACACTCCTGGGAAGTGACACTCTCCACGACTGGAGCTTTAAACAAACGCCAGCTGCTGTGATGGGTGAAATATCCATCCTGTGCAGACTACACCCTGAGACCTAACTCAACTCTTTTGACTCTTTCAAGGAAGGGACAAAGGTGATTATACGCATAGTCAAGTCACGTTCTCTATTTGATTTATTTCTGCTCTGATCTTTATTATTTCCTTCCTTCTGCCAACTTTGGGCTTAGTTTGGTCTTCATTTTCTAGTTCCTTGAGGTATAAAGGTAGGTTGTTTATCTGAGATCTTTCTTCTTTTCAATGGAGGCATTTATTGCTGTAAACTTCCCTCTTAGAACTGCTTTTGCTTCATCCTTGTGTTTTCCTGTTACACCTTTATAAGATTGGCTGGTTATGAAAACAATGAGTTCAAATGGATTTAGATAGTTTATTAGTAACACACATAGAGAAGCAAGATCAGCATATTTAGCTTCTTGGCCCATGGGGTGACACCCAACCAGTGGGGTCAGATGATGGGCAGCTGCGTTCGTGGTCACTTTGTGTCTGAGGATCCAACATTAAACCCCAGCTGAGCAGTCTTATGGCCTGTAGCTGAACTCTGGGGACTGACATGGAAAGTCCCATTGCTCGACTGAAACTAGGGAGGTGGATGAGGGCTTATCTGTGACAGTCCATCACAAGGTGGCCTCTCTCCTTCTGTTTCAAGAAGAACTTCAGGGTCAGGCCCAGTCAAGACTCAGGCCAGCCTGCTGGTACACCTTGCAGGAGAGATGTGCAAGGTGGTCCGAAGGCCAGGGCAGATCTGCTCCTCTGCAGATGGGAGGTTCATAGAAAGGATAAATGAGGAGCTGAAGGTTTGGTGGGGCAGGAAGATGTTTCTGTTGAAGCCTCTCTAAACAATTAATACATCCTTTTCATGATTAGAAGGAGAAATAGGCAGTGAGGAGGGCATTGGATAGTATTTTGAAGGGAGAAATTATATTCTAAGTTGTTTTCGTGAAAAGCCTACCTCTTTTTAAGAAGGCTACAGCTCAGCTCTTCAAATTTGAGATTGTGAGATTCTGGCACCTTATAAAAAATGCTGAAAACCAACAGTCGTGGGTACATCACAGTGTCACAGTGTGATCTAAATTCCTGGCTTGGTGGAAGACGGGAGGGTTGAGGGCCTCCAGGCTCAGTAGCACTCACAAGTCCCTCGCATCAGGGTGCGGGCTTTCCCGTGACGCAGCACTCCAGCTGAAACGTGCAGTAGGCCACTAACATTTCACTAATGTAGCACTCGAATCTGCAGATGCCGCCTTTGTAGCATTCCTTGTGCAGTTCTGATGAAAATAGTTTTAAACCTGGAAGGAAAGTGAATGGAAAGATAATTCACGATAGATCTTTTTTGACTATCGAATGACTGGGCCTTCGATTTTTATCCAGCTGGATTCCAAGGGGACTTGGTCAGAAGGATTGATTCTGTAACTGAAAAAAAAATGAACTAGTGCTATAGGCTGAATTGTGTCACCTCAAAATTCACATGCTGAAACCCTAACCTCCATGTGCCCATGTTTGGGCAAAGGGCCCAGGAGGTAATTTAAGTTAAACAAGGTCATAAAAGTGGAACATTAGTCTAGTAAGATTGGTAGACTAATGCAATAGGATAGATGGCTCATTGATGGAGGACACAGAAATAGATGGCCTTTACAAGCCAGGAAGAAAGGCCTCACCAGAAACTGAATCAGCCAGCACCTTGATCTTGGACTTCCTACTTCCAGAACTGTGAGAAAACACATTTTGTTTAAGCCACATAGTCTGTAGTATTTTGTTATGGCAGCCTGAGCTAAGACAACTAATAATTAAGAAGTTTGTCTGAATTGGTCAGTCAACATAATCCAAACAATCAGCTTAGCTACGCACACAGTCATTCATTCGTTATTAATTATTCAAATATTTAATTGTTTACTCATTATTATTTATTCATTTCCAAACCAGTTTTTATAAATCATGCGAATCAGGTACTGTTGAGGTTCAGATCTAAGTATGATATAGACCCTTCAGTCCGGACGAAAAGAGAAGAAACACAGAATATCTCTGAAAAAAGACAAAAACATGACAAGTGCAGTGACGTATTTACAACGTGGAAAGGTCTTATGAGTTTGGAGGAGGATGAAATCAATTCTGAAGAATTGGGCAGTCTTATTGGAGCTCAAAGCATTTGAGCTACACTTACAATTTTGTAGACATGCTACTGCTTAGAATGATCAAATATGGATGTTTCTCTACTTTTATATACAAGAAGGTAAGAGTGCCAATATTTGGCCATCAGTAAAAATTTTGAGCCCATACACCCCCTATCCAAGTCATCATGCCCTGGAGGATAATTGTCCTACAAGAAAAAGAAGGGAACAAAGTTAATTAGTTGGCAAGATGGAAGCCGAAGAGGACAATGTGTAACACTTCCGGGAAGATGAAATACAATGGTATATGCAATGAGACGAGAAATTGCTACGGAAATGATGAGCTGTGGGAACTATAAGGCACTCAAGGGAATATGGTAGACTAGATGGGGTTGCTGACTGTCTGGGGGCCATAAATGCTTTGCTGTAAACCATAGCGGAGCTGGTCCCATCCACAGATTCAAGAGGCCTGGGACCTACGCATCCTTAAATTTGGGTCACACGGCTCACTTAGCCCTGAGGCTTATGCTCATGCAGCATGAGCATTGGGACTCAGTCAGTAACAGAGAATATTCAAGATGAGACTTTGAAAGTCAGAAAGAACATGGTCAAACTACAGGACAAGACCAGTCGTGTCTCCCTGGCTGCCGCCTCATCAGATCAGCTATTTCTCCTATCGCAGAAAGCTCAGTAATCCCCTTGAAACAAGTGGCTCCAAATCTGTTTCTCATGCAACCAAGGGATCCATAAACAATACATTAAGGATAAGCAATTTGGTATATTAGAAAGCTTAGCAAATTGTCTTATCACTATTTGCTGGTTTTGTCTATTATACCCAGACATGTTCTTGAAATAGAGATAGAACCACAATGGCAAAGCAGGACAGGTATTACTAATAACAATGTAACGATCGCTGTCATGAGCCCAGTACTTTTCACATTACGTAGAGGCCTGTTCTGTGCATTATCCCATTTAATCCTTGCAAGACTCTTCATTTCCATTTTGCAAATGAGGAAACTAAGGCTCAGAGAGGCTCAGACCTTTGCCCTAAGTTGTACAGCTCATAGGCTGGATAACCAAGATTCAAGCTTAGGTCTTGCTGATATCAAAGCTGGTGGATGCTTTTTCTACTTTGAAAATTAAAAGGCCCATGGTGGGAGTACATTTATGGGGCTGCTCAGTGGCATTGTTCTTCCCGATGAAGCACCCCTCCCCCAGGAAGATTCCCATTTACCTGCCATCGCTGGGTCCCAGAGGAAGAGAAAGGCAAATGCAACCAGGAGAGGTTTCATGGCTGGGAGCGTCTGTTGAGGAGGCTGCTGGCAGGGTCTGAGACCGGCCACCAGGGAACAGACAGAAGGGGAGGCCGAGCACACCCTCCTGTGTGCACCTCTCAGGTCTGGGGTATGCCCTGCTCAAGGTAGATACGCTACACTGAACACCCCGAGGCAGCTGTAAAACCAACAGCCCTTTCCTGTTTGACAGCTTTTTCCATCCATGAAGGCGAAGATGTTGCTCCCTGACCTGGGTTTTCCAAAAGTATTCATGGAGACCTGAGAACCATATGCTTTTTCTTTTTTTAAATGAATAAAATTAAATTGTGTTCAGTTTTTATTTTACAACAAAAATTAAAATGCTGATTTTAGAAAATTTGTAAAATATTAACGATAAGGAAGGAAAAGTTATACTGGAACCTCATCTCTCAGACACAACCTGTGCATTTCTTAGAGTTTCATCTATGCCTCGTTTGCTGTTTAATATTTCATTTTGCATAGTTACAAACTTAATATTCTTATAATTAGGTATCTTTCTTTTGTAACTTGATATATACTGTGTATCAGTGTCTGTATAAACTCTTCATAAATAGTAATTTTAAATGCACAAAATTTCATCAAGGTCATCCTTAAATAATTGTCACTATTTTTAAAAAAATCTTTATTGAAGTATAAAGGACATACAATAAGCAATATAAAATATTTTAAAAATATACAATTTGATACATCTTGACATATGTATAATTTTGGAAAACCATCATCACATTCAAGGTAATGAATGTATCCATTCCCCCCAACATTTCTTCATGTCTTCTGTAATGTTTCCCTCGTGAGCCACCTCCTCCACCCCTCCCATTCTCCAGGCAACCACTTTTTATGCTGACATTATAGATTAGTTTGTATTTTCTTGAAATTTTATGTGAATGAAATCATATATTATGTACTCTTTCTTGTTGAGTTTCTTTCACTCAGCATAATTACTTGAGATTCATCCATTCTGTAACATGTATCAGGTGTTCATTGTCATCTCTGAGAACCATTGTATGGAGATACATCCACGTGCTTATCCAATCATCCAGTGATGGGACATTTGATTATTTCCAGTTTTTGGCAAATTTCCCTCTTGACTAATTTCCCTCTGTTGGAGGTGGTCCTGAGTGAGTAGCAACCTAAATGCAAGCACTCGTTTTGAAGGAACTGTCAGCTGTTGGTCTTGCAAACTAGAGCCTCTCTCAGGAAAAGGAAAACTTCAGGGTCTTGGCATTTAGAAGGACCTCATGTGCAGACGATCTCAAGGAAAGTGGAGCCCATTATAAAGGACACAATTTGTGCTTCATTTTTACAATTACGACATTGTTTGGTGGGCTTCTTTGTTTATACGTGTTTCTTACGTTAGCAGCTGAGCTCTTACAAGGCAAGAGTTCTGTGTAAGTCACATTTGTAATCCTTAGTGCTGGACATCTTCTGTTTGCCCTTCACACCCGCCCTCCTGCCTTCCCTACCCAGCTCTCTGAAAGTACAGTTTGGCCTCTCAGCTACCTCTCCCCCTGCCCACCAGCAAATGCTTCTAAATAAAATCACCTTGGTGTCAGAGCTTAACTCTGTGAGTTGTTCTTATCTTTATGAATTAACTATCTATTGCTCTGCAGCAAGGTAGCTCCAAAATTTAGCAGCCTAAAACACTAAACATTTATTTTTCATGGATTTTCTGGGTCAAGGGAATTTGGGTTAAGTGGGTGCCTCAGCCTCAAGGGCTGCAATCAAGATGTGGGCTGGGTCTTCCATTTCGTCTGCAAACTTGACCAGGGAAGGATTTGCTTCCAACCTCACTCCGATGCTTGTTGGCAAGACTCAGTCCTTTGTGAGCCATCGGACTGAGGTCTGTATTTCCTCACTGTTGGCTAGAGGCCTCCTTCACCTCCCTACCGAGTTTACCTTTGCACAGGGCAGACCACAGCGTGGCAGCTGGCTTCTATCAGTGCCATGGAAGAGAGTGAGAAGGGGTTAGCACGACAGAAGTCAATGTCTTTTTGTAATCTGATCTTGAAGATGACGTCCCAATGCTCTTGCTATACTCTATCCATTAGATGTGAGTCACTGTGTTGGCCCCTACTCCAACACAGAGGGTTACACACCGGCATAAATCCCAAGAGACAGAGATCATTGGGAGCCCTCCTAGAAGCTAACTATGACAGACTTGGACTTTGTTTGGGAAATTTCTCAGTAGTTTTTTTGATCTCCATTTCTTTTAAAGCACTTTAAAACATTTCATCTGCTTTTTTTTCTTTCCTATTTTCAAAAGTCCAAAAACTTAGTTCATCATTACTGTATTCTAAACGTCGTGTACTTCTTGCCCTCACCAATAGGGAAGGAAAGACCAGGCTTCTCCATTTCCAAAGACGATGTTTTCACTGGGTACAGGAAGGAACTCTTGTATTCAGATTTTATGATATATTTTGGAGAATGCAGATGAATTAAGACCATGGTTCAGTCCCTAAACCATGTCTTGAATAAAGGATAGGCAGAGAGAGAATTGCAGGTGAAGGAAGGAGGACAGCTTGTATGGTGGTGGGTCATTGTTTTTTATCTCCAATCTGGGGATTCAGATAATGGGAGGAAAATGGAAGTGGTAATGTGCGACAGAAGCTCTGGGTAGAATCTGGGAGCACACGGCACCTGTGTTCCCCCAGCTGGGAAGGGGGCAGTAGTAGAACTAACTATGTGACTCAGAGCAGCATGAAAGTGGCGAAAGCCATGAATATTCCCATCTGGTGACCTAGAGTGATTCCTGAGTAGCAGAACCATCCAGTGCACCAAAGAAGGAGCCTCGCCCAAAGAGTTTAAAAAATTTTATTAAGAATAAACATGAGAGGCAATTCAGCAGCTGTATCTAGGCTAGAGACTGAAGGTCAAGTGAAAATGAGGGTGTTTTAGTAATGTTAACATAATCAATGCGCTTCCAGATACCTCCTCACTGCTTAACTCCTCCGGAGCTTAAAAGTAACTTGGAGAAGATGTGATGAACTCTGAATTGGCTAAGTTTAAGTTTCTGTGACCAGGAGGAGTAAGGTTCATAATAGGAACTGTTAATTTATAGAAAAATAAAGTTATACTTTTGTAAATGTGCCTAGTGGACGGATATTCATATCCCTCACATGACACATCTCTTTATTGGTTCTCCCCACTCTCAACCAACTTTCTCTTCTGGCCTCTCTAGTTTGCTGAGATAAACGAAAGCACCTCTTTTTCAGGTTGGAAATCTCAGCACCCTCTTCCAAGCCCCCTCAGGATATCGAATGGCCAATACATCCTGCCAATCCGACTTCTGAAAGCCACACTGCGTCTCTTCTTTCTTTTCAGACCTCACTACTGGCGTTCCAGTCTTAGATTACCGGAGTATCATAATGTTGCCTTAATAGATTGTGTTTATATAAAATTATATGTCTCCTAAACACTAGAAATATGCCTTATTGTCAAAACCACGTGAAATTTTAACAAATATATAAACTGTATCTTAGAACCCAAAGAATGATTCAATAAATTTCAAAAAGCAATAGGATGGAACAAGTTCTCTGGTTCCATGAAGTTACGGCTAACATTTATAGAGTGCTTACAATAGGGTCAAGTGCTGTTCAAGAACTTTACATATACTCACTCATCTAATCCTCACAATACCACAATGTAGATACTATTGTTGTCCCATTTTATAGATAAGGAAACTGGAATAGAGAGAGAATAAGTAATTTGCCCAAGGTCGAACCATTACTAAGTGGTGGGGCTGGGATATAGTACTCCAGGTGAAAAGACAGTGTGATTGTGGAAGTAAACTAAAGAAGTAAAAATGTGTAAAAATGCACACGTGAAAGTAGAGTGTAAGCATTTATAAAATTAATGTTTATTTTAACCTGACCATCTAAACATGCAATTATTATGAATTTTCTTTCGTCCACCATATTAATTGTTCTTGAACAAGAGAGTTTAAGACATTTTTAGTTTTTTTTTTTTTCGGAAGTTTGAAGAAGACAGAGTTAGACTTTTCACCACTGTTTGCTTTTCTTCTTTTTCACATTCTTCATTCTGCAGCAGATGCGCCAATCATCACAGTATCTAACTGCATATTCATCAGTATTGCACTTCATTCTGCAATTATGGTGTCTTGGAGGACAGGTGGCCTTAAAATGTGAGCTTCTGGCTTTGAAAAGAGAAGACAAATTATATTATACAATGTTACTTATTTTTTAACATCTGAAACATTTCCTAATAAATTAAAAATAACAACTATAGTTCCCCCCACCAAAAAAAAAAAACAACAAAAAACAATGCAGGAGAGAAAGTAGAGCTATTAAATAAAGACAAACAAAAATTTTTTTCTGTAAAGAGAGCAGGTAAATGGGCAGTAGCTGGGAAGGAACAGAGTTTTTAATGAGAACCATTATTGCCTATTTCTGCCTAAAACAAATGATCCAGTTGGGATGGGGGTTCATGATGCAAGAAAGAATGTTTAATTCTGGAGTGAAATTCTTCAAAAAGTAAGTGGGGTTGGAATCCAGTGTACAAGTGGAGGGGCTACCCTTACATCAGAGAGCGAAGAGAAAGGTCAAGATAAAATTAGGTGAAGCGGTATGGCAATGGAAAAATGGAGAAGTTATCTTTGGTTGCTCCCATTTTCTTGGTGAAATAAAATAAATATCATTAATTGAGAGTGAGAAGGGGTCAGAGGGAGTTGGGTCTTGGTTCCAACTTGCCAGTGTATTCAGGTCCAAGGCCGTGTCTCCTTTACTGAAGAAGTTCCTGGAGTAAAGGATCCTATAAGCCATAATATCCCATCTTGGTTACTAGTTCTCTCTCTCTCTTTTTGGTCAACAGGCATTTCCTTCTATCCCTTTGCCCCGAGAGAAACCACTATCCTAACATTTGTAGTAAGAATTTCCATCCTTTTTAAAAACAGTTTTACCACCTAAGCTTTCATCCTTAGACATTATAGTTTGGATTTCCTCATTAACATTTTTGATATTCCCTTTAAACCCACAAATATCCTTGTCAAATTCTTTTCTTATAAATTATAAGTTGAAATAATTGCCAAGACCAACATCATGAAGCTTTCCCCTTATGTTTTCTTCTAGGAGTTTTTACAGTCTTGGGTGTTATGTTTAAGCCTTTAATCCATTTTGAATTGATTTTTGTGTATGGTGTAAGAGAAGGGACAAATTTCATTCTTTTGCATGTGGATATTGTTTTCCAAATCCCATGCGTTGAGCAGACATGGGATGCTTTCCCCATTGTGTAGTCTTGGCAGATTGTCACAGATTTGTTGACTATATATGCATGGATTTATTTTGAGGTTCTCTATTCTGTTCCATTGGTCTATATGTCTTCATGCCAATATCATACTGTTTTGATTACTGTAGCTTTTATTTACTTATTTAATTAATTTTAACATTGTTTTCATCAAGAAACTTAGCTGTTTGAAACAAGAAATTTTAAGACAGTTCAATAGAGCAAAGCAAAGAATTACTAGGATAACTTGTGAATAAAGTTCAGGTTATATGAATTTGACCTCCATTGGAAGTTTGGCACCAGACTGAACACTGGTCTAAGCCAAAATTTTCTCTTTAGTGTTTAGAAGCCCTGAACATGTTTTCCTTCGGATTAAAAGTAAAAGAAAGAGGTTTATAACAGAACCTCATTAGCTTGACACTGAGTATGCTCAATGCAACTTAGCTTAGCTCACCAGAATTTCAGTTAATGAAAGCAAATCAGCCTTGCAGCAAGAATTTGAAACCTAGGTTAACATGTGACTTTGCAAAAACGTCTTCTCTTTGGTGTCTCAAAGCACGTTCCCCTCTGGGTATAAGGCTCGTGCTCCACTCCCACCAGAGTCTATAGAAAGGCAGCTGGAGACCGATTCTGACCTCTCCCGAAAGACTGCTAGTAAGGTTTCAATTCCTTAAGCTATCAAGCAACAAGACTTTATTACATTAAAGGTTTGTATAATTTTAATGCAAAAAGTTTTGCATATGTTATTAAGGTCTCAATCTGTGAGGTGGGTCACAAAGAAATGACAGGTGAATGATGAAAGCTAGTGCTCCAAACAAAACTAACCATATGCACTCTCAGTTTCCACTGTGCACTTTTTATGGAAAGAAATTAGATGCAGTTAAGTTTTTCCCTGGAAGATGATTACTCAAATATAGTCAGAACCCCTACCAAGTTCAGATCAGCCAATTGGGCAAGGAGTTCACAAATTACCAATTCGTACGTGTCTGAAGGTAAAGCCCTAGATGGGCTGGGTCAGGCCTCTGTCCCCTGCACTCAGTGGCCATCATCACAGACTTCTTGGACACCTGGCTATATTCAATGTAAAGTAAAAATTATCCCAAGTCTTACACCAGAATAGAGGCTCTGACTTAGAAATAGGCTTTTAGGTTTGTTTCTTTTAAAATAAGACATGCAAGTATCATACTGTTTTGATTACTGTAGCTTTTATTTATTTACTTTTTATTTTAAAAACATTTTTGAGACAGGATCTTACTCTGTCGCTCAGGCTAGAGTGTAGTGGTGTCATCATAGCTCACTGCAACCTCAAACTACGGGGCTCAAGAAATTCTCCTGCCTCAGCCTTCCATGTAGTTGGGACTACCAGCACATACCACCATGCCTGGCTAATTTTTTTAAAAAAATATTTTGTAGAACATTTGGAATCTTTTCTTCTAGCTATTTTGAAATATATGATTCATTATTGTTAATTGTAGTTACTGTAGTGTGCGATAGAACAACAGAACTTATTCCTCCCATCTAACTGAAACTTTGTACCCATAGACTGATCTTTTCCTATCTTGCCACTCACTCTCCTCCCTATCCTCTGGTAACCACTATTCTACCTTACTTCTGTAAGCTCAATTTTTTAAGATTCCACATATGAGTGAGAACATATGGTATTTGTCCTAAATGTGCCTAGCATATTTCTGAATTTTCTGAAATGTGCCTAGCAAATTTCTATTTGTCATAAATGTGCCTAGCATATTTCACTTAACATAATCTCCTCCATGGTCATCCATGTTGCCAAAAATAACAAGATTTCATTCTTTTTAATGGCTGAATAGTATTCCACTGTGTATATATACCACATTTTCTTTATCCATTGATCCACTGATGGACACTTAGGTTGACTAGCCATTTGTTCTTTTGAGAAATGTCTGTTCAGATCTCTTGCCCATTTTAAAATTGGATTCATTTTTGCTATTGAGTTGTTTGAGTTCCCTACATATTCAGCTTAGATCACCAGATCCTGATCTTAGAAGAAAAGCTTTCAACTTTTTACCATTGAGTATAATGCCAGCTGAGGACTTGCCATGTATGGCCTTTATGGTGTTGAAGTACATTGCTTCTATACCTAATTTGTTGAGTGTTTTTATCATAGAAAATGTTGGATTTTGTCAAATGCTTTTTTTGCATTTATTGTCATGACCATGTGTTTTTTGTCTTCCACTCTGTTCATGAATCAATCACACTTATTGATTTTTATATGTTGAACCATTCTTGCACCCCAGGGGTAAAATCCACTTGACCACAATGAAGGCCTTTTAATATGCTGTTAGATTTTTGCTTGCTTGTATTTTGTTGAGGATTTTTGCATCTATGTTCATTGGGAATATTGGCCTGTCATTTTCTTTTTGAGTGTCTTTGTCTGGCTTTGGTATCAGGGCAATGCTGCCCTGGTATGAAACTCATTTTATAATGAGTTTGGCAGTATTCCCCTCCCTTTGGGAAGTGTTTTAGAAGGGTTTGTATTAGTTCTTTTTTAAATGTTTGGTAGAAATCAGTGGTAAAGCCACCAGCTCCAGGGCTTTTCTTTAGTGAAAGACTTTTAAATTATACTTCAATCTCTTTACTTTTTATCGGTTTGTTGAGATCCCATTTCTTCATGATTCAATATTGGTGGGTTGTATGTTACTAGAAATTTATCTATTTCTTCTAAGTTATCCAATTTGTTGGTGTATCATTATTTATGTCAACTCTCATGATCTTTTGTATTTCTGTGGTGTCATGGGACTGTCTCCTCTTTCATGTCTGATTTTACTTATTTGATTCTTTTCTCTTTTTTACCTAATCATTCCAAATAAAGTTATGTTGACTTTGTCTTTTAAAACAACCAACTCTTAGTTTTATTGATGTTTTCTTTTTTTCAGTCTTTTTTTCATTTATTTCTGCTCTGATCTTTATTATTTCTTTTCTCACACTAACTTTGGGCTTAGTTTTTTCTTTTTTTTCCCCCTAGTTTCTTGAGGTGTAACATTAGGTTATTTATTTAAAATTTTACTTATTTTTTAAATGTAGGTGTTTATTACTGTAAACTTTCCCTAGTACTATTTTTGCTGCATATCATAAGTTTTGGTGTGTTGCATTTCTGTTTGTCTCAGAATCTTTTTAAATTTCCATTTTAATTTCTCTTTGACCTATTTGTTGTTTAATTTTTACAGATTTGTGAATTTTCTGAAATTTCTCATATTCATTTCTACTATCCACCACCAATAGGGAAATATTGGATTAAATTGCGCTTTATAGCAAATGGGCCTAACAGACATACACAGAAAGTTCCAACCAACAGCAGCATAATATACATTTTTCTCAGGTGCACATGAATATCTTCCAGGATAGATCATATGTTAGGCCACAAAAGACAAATTTTAACACACTTAAGAAGACTGAAATTACATCATGCATCCTTCCTGGTCACAGTGGTGCCGGGGATTAAGTTGGGGGGTGGGTATGTAATCCTTTTCTGGAGAACTTCTGGGAAAGTTTTCCTTGCAAACATTGAAACAAATCCTCTCCTTTTGCCCTGGTGTAATTTGGTGGGTTTGGATGTGATGTCGAGGACAACTCTGGGATGGAGCACCCACCTCTTCACCCCCAGCCCTTCTAGTCATCACTCACATTCCATCTTTCTAATTTCCCAAATGCCCTTGTTCTGTGTGTGTCCTCCCACCGTCTTTTGAGCCAACGTAACTCTCAAGTTAAAGTTCATAACAGGTTAAGTCGTGAAAGGAACCACCTTGTTGACGCCCTTAGTATCAGCTCTCCGATCCTCTGAGTAGCCTTCATGGGACAGTAAAATCTACCTTTGTCTAATTTATTTTCAAACTCTTGGAAGACCCTGTCTTCTCTTTCACTTATATTTTTATAACTCTGGAATGAAAGGTTTCTGTCTTACCTGGAGGAGGGATGGACATCAATGCAAGGACTCCAAGGATCAAAAGCAAGACCCTCATGGTTGGACGGGTAAGTCAGGGAGAACCGGTAGCTGGGATGGAGAGAACTTCCTTCTGTGTTTAGTCATCAAGAGGTGAGTTGCTGCATGATTATTGAACCTTTCAGTAGCAGGAACATTTCTGTGTTTCAGTGAGATTTTATATCAGGAGATGGAATGCAATGGCCATGGCTATTAGTCATTCAGAATACATTTATCAGGTGCTCACAGGGTGTGGAAAAAAACAGTAGAATGCATAGAACTTAAAGAGAAGGGTTCTCTATGGTAAAGGCAGAACAGACATTCTTTGAAAAATCAACATTCTCTTATGGTTCCTGAAGAAACTGTAAAAGTTACGGTAACATTTACTTAGGAAAATATTCATTTATTTCCCTGATAATAGGAAGAAAAGCACTTGATGCAACAGCATAAGAGTTTATTAATATTTTGGGGAATGTATGTTAGCATACTTAAGCAATGAGATTAGATTTGAAACCATACACAGCTGGATGAGATCAACTACTTTTTATTTATTTTTATTCTTTTATATTTAATTTTTTTGAGACAGGGTCTCATTCTGTCACCCTAGGCTAAAGTGCAGTGGTGCAATCATAGCTAACTGTAGCCTTGAATTCCTGGAGTCAAGCAATTCACCTGCCTCAGCCTCCTGAGTAATTGGGATACAGATGTGGACCACCATGTCCAGCTAATTTTTTTACTTCTTGTAGAGACAGGGTCTCACTGTGTTGCCCAGTCTGGTCTCAAACTTCTGGGCTCAAGAGATCCTCCCACCTTGGTCTCCCAAAGTGCTAGCATTTTCAGGCATGAGCCCTCATGCCTGGCCTAATTTTTATATTTAAAATCCAACTGAACACAAATTGTTTGCACTTCATAGTTTTACGTAATGTGAGAGGAATCAGAGAAAGGAGGGTGGGCCTTAGAAAACCTATAATACACTTAGGAAGACAAATAATATGTAACAAATGGTGGCAAAGTCACGTGAGCATGTCTCTGACAAAGGCGCAAATTACCCCTTAGACACTAAGGAAATGAACATGAAGGAACCCACAGCAGTTTGGGTGGCCGAGGGAATGCTTACAGGAGGGATGAGTAAGGATACCAACTTCAGAAACTGCAAAGCACATGCACATTTCTGATCGGCATAACTTTCTAGATGGTATTACTCCAGATTAAATAACTTAGTACCAAGAAGGAATCCCCCTTTCTACCGCTGTGGCTTCCTCTGGGTTCTCCTCCTTCAGGGTCTCAGTGAATGGAATATGTAGTTGCATTGTTTAAGGTCCTCCTTAGACAATGAGATTTTGAAAATGACATCTTCAGTTAAATCAGGGATGGGGGACTGACGGAGGCTGTGGTACCATTATTGGAGGTCGTGGAAGAGACAAACTCCACAAGTCTTCACAAGTCTAAGGAGGACCAGTAAGGGGACCTCGATTCAGGTCCTTCCTCCCATCAGGTTTCTGGGGCAACAGCACCTGGCACAAGCCTCTCCCAGCACCCTAGAAACTCAAAGGGGGATCTTAGGGCCATTAGGGTGTGTGCTGGTTATTGATAACTGCTTCATTTACTGAAACCGGAATGATCTAGGATCTTTAGCATCTCTGATCACACATTTACTGATTTTTCTTCACATATCTGGGAGCTCTTGGCTTCTTGGTTGGGAGGAAAGGCTTCGGAAGTACAGTTTACATTGCAAAACAATACAGTTTATGAGAGCAAGTAATTGAGGTCCTTTATGGAACACTAAGGGCAGAATTTTCAGCTACTCTTTGATATTTTCTATGAATATTTGTTTCCCAACCTGATACATTTGGAGCCAAGAGGCAGACTTGGAATGCTGCCCGGGAAACCCAAGAACAGTGTGTGACCCATGGGATGGCAGTCAGGGACATCAAAGCACGGGTCCCAGGAAAATTCACTGCCTCCTGGGGGTGGGCTGGTGCGGACCAGAGGACAGCCGAAAGGGAGCTTATCACCAGATTGCACAGGGCCTCAGGAAGGAAAGACAAGGTGCCTTGACAATGCCTGTCCTTAACAAGGACACGGAGAAGAAAATTAGGTAGCTATCAGGTACAAGTTGTCACAGCAGCAGAAGAAAGGAGGTAATTTATCATTAGATAGTAAATTTGACCTAGAAAATATTGGGCTTTATTGAACATAGCTCTCCAGAAAGGCACTAGATATTCAATAAATAATTTATAATCAAGTATTCATAGTTTACCTTCCTTCCCTGTACTCAGCAGTATTGAAAACTTTGAAGTCCTTGCTGCATTATCTCTTTAGCTTCTTGTTCCTGAAACCTTTCTAAATTCATTGTTTCTTTTTTTTTCTTTTTTTTTTTTTTTTGAGACAGAATCTCACTCTGTTGCCCATGCTAGAGTGCCGTCACGTCAGCCTAGCTCACAGCAACCTCATACTCCTGGGTTCAAGCGATCCTCCTGCCTCAGCCTCCCAAATAGCTGGGACTACAGGTGCACATCACCACTCCTGGCTATTTTTTTCTGTTTTTTGTAGGGATGGGGTCTTGCTTTTGCTCAGGCTGGTCTCAAAGTCCTGAGCTCAAGCCATCTTCCCATCTCAGCCTCCCAGAGTGCTAG
>CAUYSK010106402.1:0-25450 GCA_963575035.1 Avahi laniger
GCCATTCCATTAAAAGACCAGTCCAGCCTTATTAGCAAGTCTATAGCCTCAGAAGCAGAAAAAGTGCTGCTCATCCCATTTATTGTGCATATTATTCTCATCAGCGGCTTTTAGAGGATTTTGCTAATGGCTCAGGGACTGTACGCACCATCACAATTAAGACATTGCTAATAAATTAAGTTTTATGAACATAAATCAGCAGGTATGCTTATTCAGCTGTTACACCTCACTTAGAAGTAGGCTTTGCACCTTAAGATGAAGTATATTTCTATTCAGGAGTTGTAATGGCCTTGTTAATGGAATATTAATTACCTCAGTTGTTGGACAGCAAGATGTCTGTTCCAGCTCTCTTGCCACAAGTGTTCTTAGAGAAAAACATTTTTCCAACTTTGTCACTAAGGCTGTCGAATCTCAGCCAAGCCCACGCCATCCTCCCCAGCAAAAGGACAGAATGAAGTGTACCTTCCTGCACCCCAAAGTAGTTGGTTAAATGAAGCCTTAAGCTATGGCAATGATACTGTTTGCCCTCCTGCACCCTGTACCCCACAGAAGTGAGTTAAGCAAAACCTGAAGTCAGCTAAGTGGTGGTGTACAGTCTACCTTCTTCAAAGACACTGCGGTGGAGAAGGAGAGTTGGGCTGAGAGTCAGGAGGCCTGGCTTCCCACCTCCTGTCACAGGGCCATTGGGCTGCCCTGGACTGGGTGGCTTAAACAGTAGACATTTATTTCTCACAGTTCTGAAGGTTAGGAAGTCCAAGATCAAGGTGCTGGAAGATTCACTGCCTGGTGAGGGCCCATCTCCTGGCTTGTAGGGGCCCATCTGCTGGCTTGTAGACTGCCATCTTCTCACTGCGTGCTCACATGGCCTTTCCTCAGTGTGTCCATGGAGTGAGGGAGAGAGAGAGATCCTGCCTCTTCCTCTTCTTACAAGGGCGCTAATCCCATCATGAGGGCATCATCCTCATGACCTCATCTAAACCTAATTACTTCCCAAAGGCCCCACCTCCTGTTGCTATTGCTCTTGGAGATTAGGGTTTCCACACATGCAGAGACAAAAACATTTACTCCATAACCACCACTGCGACAATGGCCAGCACTGTGAACTTTTTTGACTGGCCACTTACACTCTCCGGGCCTCAGTTTTCCATTTGTTACATATGTATAATACAGCAACTATGGATAAAACTAACTGAAAAACCCAACTCTTAGACATCAATCATGAACCATTTTATGATTGTCTTTCCAAGACTACAGAAGAAACATCACTCCCCAAGGATAGAATGGATTTTGCCTAGAAGGAAGTGAAGATTCTATTAATACAAAAGAAAGAAATGATCCAGGGTTGTGGATGGAGGGGAGGGGATTCCTTTCTCTCTGCCAATGCATGAGGATTTCTTTGGTGGCAGTGTGGAAGGGCTGCAGAAGGGTGGGTTGCCCCGACCGTGGGCCAGAGAGAGCAGCACAGCCAGCCTCCACCTTTTATTGGCAGCGTCAGGGACTGCAGCAGCCCAGGCACCTGCAATGTGGGAAAACAGCCACATTCAGGGAAGTCAGCATCTGGGGCAACAGAGGCATAGCCCTATTATCCACAGGAACAACTAGGAGTGACTCTTTGGACACAAAAAGAGGAGGGCCACCCCATGAGAAGAGCTATACCCTTGCAGAGCAGCATTTTCCAGCAGGAAGATAGGTGATAGCTACTGAGGCCATAGAAAATTGAACCATGTGGGTTGTAAGCCCTCCCTTGGTCTTGGACCAGGTTGGTCCTAAAAACCTGCTCAGCAAAGGAAGAGTCCAGTTAGGACATAGCACACCTGGATCCCTGTCCATGCTCTGCCCTCAAACCACTGCCATCTTAGGCAAATCTTCACCCATCTCGAGCCTTAGTTTCTTTCTTTCAACCCAATGACCTCAAGGTTAAACAGCCTCTGCCTCTGAGAAATATGCTTTAAAGCATGCATCGCCTTTTATGTCTTCATCTGGAGGAAAAAAATCTCAGACCAAGGGATCTGTTGGAAGAGTTTCTTTGCATCCATTTAACATATCAATTTTCACACTTTCTGCTTGAACTTCAGAGCAAAGGACTTGGAAAGTTAAGCTTTTGCCTATGTAATGCACAGTTTTGCATATTCTCCTGGACCCAAAGGGTCCTCTTTGCCCTGGAGGTGCCCACCACATACCTGCCCTGCTCCCCAGCTGTGGTGAGGCCCCCTCTCTCCACAGCTAACTGGGGCAGCTGCCCTGCCCATGCCTCCTCCACTCCTCCTGCAGACAGTGAAAGGTCATGCCAAAGTGGGGGGCAGAGAAGGGGTGGAGAATGGGGAATAGGCAATGAGAACCCCAGAAGGGGAGTGCGGGCACAAGATGGTTGGAGGGAAGATGTGCTTTGCAACGGAGACGGAACAAAACCAAAGCAACCGGCATTCTATGTGCAGCTCGAGGACGGCCACAGAGCACATCTGGCTGAGAGGCTCTCACACAAGCGTTTGGATATTCCAGTGTCAGTGGCATCCAGAGCCAACTAGGCCCCTTCCAAAGGTGGAAGAGGGAGGGAAGACTAAGCTGTGACAAAGTGCTCCTCTCCTGAGCACTTTGTCCTTTGCTCACTCCACAATAAAACTGCACCCCCAGAGAGAGTGACCAGAAATGGCCTTTGGAGGTCCCTCAGTCAGCTACTGCTGCATAACAAACAACGTCGGTCACGCTCCACAACAAGCATCCATTCAGCTCAGGCACCTACAAGTCATCTGGGGATCCTCTGATCCAAGTGAGCTTAGATGGGCAGTTCCAAGCTGCGGGGTTGGTCTGATCTGTGCTACATGTCTCCCTCATCCTCCTTGGCCCAGCGGGCTGGGGGGGCATGTTCTTCTCATGGCAGCGACAGCCCCTTGAGGCCTAGCTCAAGATGGTACCCTATGGTTTCTGGCCCTTTCTGTTGACCAAAGCAGGTCACATGGCCAAGCCCTGAGTTAAAGGCAAGGGTAATAGACTTTGCCTCAGTGGGAAGAACCACAAAGTCCTACAGAAAGAGCATAGATACAGGGAGAGGTAAAGAATTGGGACCAATAACACAACCTACAAAAGCAATAGGTCCCACAGTGTTTCATAGTCGACGGGACACTTTTTCACACTTTCCTTTGTTTACTCTTCATAATAACCCTGAGACACAGTGATTATATCTCCGTTTTACAAATGAAGAAATTCAAACTCAGAAAGAAGAAAAATGCCCAAGATCACACAGTCATTAAGGGTAAAAGTGGATACACCAATCTCTTCATCCAATGTCAAGTCCAGATCTTTGCCAAACCTCATTGTTGGCTTTCCTTAAGGGACCCTAGAACACCTGAGATTTGTGGAAGGGTGCCCATTATTGGTGTCCAGTGACAAGTTTTATGGAAGGCAAAAATAACCTCAGTTTTATTACCCATAAAAATAAAGGATTTGGAAGAAATTGAGAACATCAAATGTCTGGCACGCGTGCTGCCTCTAGACAGTCACTGCCACCGAGCTGGAGAGGACCCCAAACACGAAGACCCTTTGTAAATGCTGTGTCAACCTTTGCTGGGGCCCATTCAGCCCAAATGCCCACGATTCTGAAACTAACAACATTATGAAACAACAGCATGGAAGGGACACTTGTCTGGGATCAGAGAAATCGATTCTAGTCCAAGCTCTGCAATAGCTGTGACCTAGAAAAGACAACAAACTTTTCTGGGCACTGTTGCATCCATTTTGTGACCTCTAAAACCATTTACTTCAATTCCATAAACATTAATTGAGTGCCTATTGTGTGCCAAACACTGCTGTCAAGGGACTAAAGAAATGAATGAGACATCTATTATGAATGAGATTGCCTCCCTGGAAGGAAGGCAGAGGAACCAGGGAACGCTCAGATTTCTGAGGTCCAGTCCAATGCTAATATTCCACTAATAACATTAAAAAGCAAAGACATTACCACAGGACTCACAAATCCTGCAGATTCCCCAAGCTTGAAGACCTCCTCCCAGGCAGGGTGTGGGATTATTGATGAGGGGATGACCTCAGAGTAGGGGTTCCCATGTTCTGCTGTTTTCCAGAGTGAAAGGCAGATGCTACTTCCAAGCCAAACCTTTCCAGGCTCATCTTCCAGATTTGGGGGTAGACAGAGCTGGGTGTGGATCCCAGCTCAGCTGCTTACTATCCTAATGACCCTGGGCCATCTACTTACTCACTGCGTATCTGGTTTCTTTACAAGAAAAGCAGCGAGAATAATCATCACGGCCACATAGAGTTGTCCTGCATACTGTTAAACAGGCAAAGCTATGCACATGCCTGCAACGCATGGGTGCCTGGATGCGTTCACAGCCTTTTCCTTCCTCTCTTCCACTCTCCCCACGCCCCAGCTCGGAGCTTCACCCTAGATGCACAACGCAGTCCCTTGCGAGCTTTTAAAAACTAGAGATGTCCAGCCAACTCTCCCGAAGACCGGGGGAATCAGAGTCTCTGGGGATGGGGACCAGGGAATCGTCCTTTTTGAACCCACTCCCACCGCACCCCCTGCCAGGTGAGGTTAAAGTGCAATCAGAGTTGAGATCACTGTGCCGGCTGTATTAGTCCAAAGAAACAGAACCGATAGGAGATACACGTACACTGTACATACATGTAAGCTATATATATGTAAGCTATATATACGAAGAGGTTTATTATAAGGAATTGCCTCACACAATTATGAAGGCTGAGTTTCAAGGTCTGCAGTCAGCAAGCAGGAGACGCTGATGATTCCAGTCCAAGTTTGAAGGCAAAAAGGAGACCAATGTCCCAGCTTGAAGACAGGCAGAGAGAAAGAATTCTTTCTCACTCAGCCTTTATGTTCTGTTCAGGCCTTCCGCGGATTGGATGAGGCCACCCACACCAGGGAGGGCACCTGCTTTACTCAGCCCATCAATTCAAATGTCAGTCCCATCCAGAAACACCCTCATGCACACACCCAGACACCAAGCAAATATCTGGGCACCCTATGGCCCAGTCAAGCTAACACAAAATTAACTATCGCACTGGCTCAACCAGCTTTTCCTCATTCCCCAGATAAACCCAGCATCCCCCGGCCCCCTGGCTTTGCTCACGCAGTTTCTTCTGCCTAAAACAGTTCCCCATCCCCACCTTTTGCTGATCAAACCTGCTAGACCCAATCCAAATGTTCCAATTCCCTCCTGCAGGGGCCTCCCATGAGCCTCTCCTGGGCTTCTGGGGGAGGAGCCGCTCTGGAATGACCAAGATGGCACCATCCCCGCCACACCAGCACTTGCCTGTGAGGGCCCAGAGCCTTTCCACAGCTTTGTGCCTATCTGTACGGAGCTTTCCCCAACCCCACGAGGCAGGGTGGACACATGGGGCAACCCTCGTGAGTGCAGCAGGAAAGGGTTCACTCAGGGTCACCTGGTGCTTGGGAACCCTGCTGCTGCTGTTCAGGGCCAATGTGGTTTGAGGCAAACTGGATGTCTCCAGGACTGACAGACCTGTGGACTTGACCCAGGTGGCGTGCTAGAGCTACTCGAATTTCTCTTGCTCACATCCCCACCCCTGCCTGCCTACTGCAGACTCCAGGCCCCTCAAATGTTACCCCTTTGCCTTATGGAAATGTCCAAGGGTCGTGCAGACTCACATGTTCTCACAAGTGATGCTCCTGTGTTTTCTGGCCCTGTCACCTTCAGAGACATCGGGGGCGGACCCTCACCATTGCCCCCACCGCCAGTGCCCCCAGGAAGAGCATCCTTCACTTTGCGGAATGCTGTGTTCAAGGAATCCAAACAAACACCACAGTCCCAATGGTCCCTCCTAACCCAAAGGCACATTGCGTTCACAGGAAAGGTGGGAAGGAGGCTCTTGTCCCCCACTCTGTGCTACGCAGGCTCCAAAGCCACACTGCCTGTGTCTTCTGTCCCAGGGTCACTAGAAAACACAGCTCACCCCCTGGAGCTCCATGGCCAGTCTCTGGGCTGGGAGGGCCAGACTCCAGCTGCCCCCTTGGTTCCCTGCCTCTGCCTCCGGAGCTCCACACACAAACCTTGCCCTGGGCCAGTTAACTCATGCAATTGGATGGATGCCCAAGACGTGACCTGCCGGGCTCAGACGTGAACGAATTTCCATTCAGGCTTATTGGCAACACAATAATCATTCTTCAACATCTAGGCAGGGGGAAAAAGTGTTTCGGACAGGGCAACCCAGCCGCCTGGAGGGTCTGTGAGCCTGGTCCCCACCACCTGGGGGCCGTTCCCTGTAGCCACCCTCCCAGATCTGTGAATTATCGCAGGAGATGGACAGGAGCTTGCTCACCTTTGGGAATCCCATTCTCCGTGCTTTGCTGCAGTCAAAGACGCGCAGTAGTCCATTCACGTTTTCTGTTTCACCACCACTGTGATCACTCGTTCGCGTTCAGAGGCCTCAGGATCCCCTTGGCTTGCCAGCCTTTGTCCTCGGTGTCTCAGTCACATCACTGAGATCCCTTCCCACGAATGTAGGCTTGCTGACCCTGGCAGGATGGGGGCTCGTGTTTGCCCACAGCTGTGCTCGTGCCTGCCTGGCTCGCTTCAGCTCCACCATCTCCCGCTTTTCTTCCATACACGCCTGGGGGCTTATTGGGGTATCTGGAAGGTGGGCAGTGCAAGAAGATTGTTGCGCCACCTCGTCTACCCGCCACATCAAATGACCGTCCACCTGCAGCAGGAGGCAGTGGGTACGGGGCAGGACAGAGGCAAGGGATGGGTAGTTCTGTGGGCAGGTGTGAAGTTTGACAGGTGCAGGTGCGTGCACATGGGTGTGTACATGCGAGTGCACCCCAGGCATAGTGTATAGTGTGTTGTGCCTATACGGGTGTGTGGTGCACCTTGCCTGTGTGGGTGGTGTTTGGGTGCCTGTGCACACGCATGTGGAGTGTATGCTGCATGTGTGTGGAAACCACTGACTCCCCTGTGTATGGTGTGGGTCTCTGGCATATCGTACATTGACTGTTAGAGCTTAGGTGCAACACAGGACATTTCTGTTCCTTGGGGAAGTGGCATGCATGTGTATGGGTGGGGTGGCCATGCGTGTTTGAGGGGATGAGCGATGGGAACCCACACTGACCTTTCTCAGTTGGGCCTATTAGGCCTGCCAAACACAGACATAGGGTAAGATCGTGAGCTATTGGAAAGGGGGCCCCAGAGGAGAGGGACACAGACTGATCCCAAGCAGCATATCATGAGTCAGGGTTAGACCCAGGAGACCTGGCAGTGGGGGTAGGGGGTAGGGCATGGGGGTGTGGCCTCTCACTGGGACAGATGAAAGAAGGGGTGGCTCAAAACAGAAAGATAAGGGAGGCATTCACCCAGCACAGCCTCAGGAAGTGTGACACACAATGACCTGGGTTCGAATCCTGGCCTCTGCCACTTCCTGTTTGTATGGCTACAGGCAACAGATCTAACTTCACTCAGCCTCAGTTTCCTCATCCACAAAATGTACTGCTATAGAGGTTACACTAAAGTAATGTATAAAAGAGCTTACCACAGTGCCTGTCACACAGGAAGCACCAAGGAGGTGGTCATTACTGTTATTGGTTCCTGCTGTCTTCCTCTCCAGCTCCATCCCTGCCCATATCTCAGGAGCCTCTGCCAGAAGACTCAGCCCTGTCAGACGAGGACATGGAGGGTTTGCACTGCCACCTCCACCAGCCATGCTGTGGATACCTCTGGGGGTATCCACAGCACCCTCCTGCTCCCCTGTCAGAGCTGAAGCCTGCTCTGGGGAGGTGACATGTGTGTATGGGTTGGTGGGGGAGTTTGAGGGCAGCTGCCTACCCTGGGGCTCCCCACCTCTTCTCACAGCCAAATCCCAGGGAGCATTTGTTCATTCATTTATTCATTCCTGGCTTGAGCTGCCAGGAGCTGTTCTAGGAGCTGGCAACATGACGGTGATCATGATAGAAGCTGTAGGTGTTCAGGAATTCCACTATGCCAGTTTTAAGGATCAAAATATTAATATATTTGTTGCTGTAGCACACTACCAGTATTTTTTAAAATTTGAAATCTGAATTATTTATACCTTAAAAGATACCCAGAAAGTTATATGCTAGATTGAAATTTCAAATTGACCCTGGGAGTACCCCTTTAGAAACCCATCTGTCCATATTTCTCTGCTGCTGCTGCTAAAATTCCATGACCTGGATGGTTAGTTGATTTGTTAGTCATCATTTGCTTCTTTGTTTGGTTGGCTGGTTGGTTGATGTTTGCTTTTTCCTTTGGTGGATTAGTTTGGATGTTATTACTAATTTACACTCCTCCCAAACCTAGTCTGGGCTCTGCTGTTCTTCCAGGGACAGCAGAATAGAATAGAGATGAAGGGTCACATTAAGGCAAACGAGAGGAGAATATGTAGCAGGATTGGGGGAAGGGGAGGAGAAGAGAGAAGGGAAGAGGAAATGAGGTTTCCAGGTCTTCCCACCTTCCTTCCCCCTGGGCTGGATTCCCTCCACTCCTCTCCCAGAAAAGGGCCGGATCCTTGTCGGTGCCACCTTCTCTAGGATAGTTTATTTTAGTTTATTTTAACCCTCATGTTCCTGGAAGAACAAACTTGCTTCAGTCCCTTATCCTGGTTTTCTCTTAGGGAGAACTTAGTACAAAGTGTAGAAGACCTTGGTGTCCATATCTCACCCTTCCAATAAAATGCTAATATTTTTGTCTTTCTCAAATGCCATATTGTCATTTTGATCCAATGCTATACCTACTACAGTACAATGATGAGCAAAATTTCTGATCCTTGAGGAATCTGTGTTTTAGCAAGGGAGCAATCAAGAAGTGAGCATGCACATGAAATAATTGCAAATAGTGATATGGGCTGGATCAGCTAGCTCTGCGGCATAACCAACCGTGCTAATACTTTATGATTTCTTAAAATGACCATTTATTTTTGCTACAGACCAGCTCAGCAGTTCTACTGATCTTGTCTGGGCTCCTTCATGTGTCCGCATTGGCTCCAGGTGGCTCCGTTTCTTCGGAAGGCTGGCTCCTGGCTAGAGTGTCTCAGGTTTCCTCAACATGTTCTCTTATCCTCCACCAAGCTAGCTGAGGCTTCTTCACATGGCAGGTGCAGGGGTCCAAGAGTAAGAGTGCAAGACTGCAAGGCTCCACACTGAAAAATAAATTTCTGTTGGTTATAAGCCACCCAGTCTATAATATGTTGTTATAGTGGCTCAGACAGACTAAGACAATGAGTTACTGAATAAACCACATTGCTAATATAAAAAGACTGTGGGATGAACAAATTTCAGAGGGAGAAGAGTAATTCAAGAGTTTTACTGTGCACATGTTAAGTGGCCTAGTAGACATCACAGAGATGTGATCATAGACTGTCAAATAGGCAGTCGGGAGTGTGAGTCTGTAGTTCAGGTGGGAGACTGGGCTGGAGATAGCCATCTGGGGTTCAAAGCATATTCAGCATAAAGCTAGATGAATCTACCAATGAAGTAATGGATACAGAATAGAAGGGATCTATGAAGCATGGAGCATGCTAACATTCATAAGTAGATTAGAGGGGAGATAAAAAGAAAAAGAGATTGTGTGACTAGTAAAGTAAGAAAACAACAAAGAAAAAGAAAGTGTTTCAAGAAGGAGGGAGTGATCACTTCTGCTTCCAGCCAAGATGGAGTAATAGAGACTAGATGGCCCCACACTTTAAACAACTATGCCAAAAGTATTGTTTTCATAACAACAGTTTTAAGTCATTGTACAATAAGTAGCACAGAAATTTGATCCCTGAGAAAAGAAAAATAAGCAAAGTAAACCATTCATTGCACTAGCTCACTGCCTAGAGGAAATTTTCAGGCCTTAGCAAGGAAAGTGGAAACCAAAACAAACCCCAGCCATCTGGCCAAGTTGAGAGTCAGAGATGAAAGTTCAGGGAAGACAAGGAAGCTATAGTTTGTAAGGCAGAGTACCAGATAGGGGGGACCTACACAGAGAGAAAGCTTCAGAGATCTGTAGAGGAATTCCAAAAATCTGTGACTGAGTACTGATCTATACATGCATACGAAGAAACAACTCAGAAATGAAAAAAGAACCATCAGGAAAAAAGTAGGCATAACAGTTCTCAGAATTTACACAGGACCAGGAATAGACCTCATAACACATGGGGCATTGGGTAGAATCCTCAGAAGGGAATCACCTTAGTATTTCATGCTAACCTGTGCCTAGACTAAAAGTTGTTTGGGACCTGCCATAACAAACTTAAAAGTGTTGAAAAGATCTTACTGATTCCAATTAACTATGCACCATAAAATAATCTAACACTATTTAATTAAATAAAATAAAACCAGCAAATAACAAACAATGTACAATTAACAATATCCAGCACTGAATCAAAAATTACCAGGCATGCAAAGAAATAGGAAAAAGTTTTCTCCACATCCAGAAGAAAAATCAGTCATTAGAAACAGACCCACAGATGGTGGAACTAGCAGACAAGGAAAGCAAAATAGTTATTATGAATATATGCCATTTTTCAGTAAGGTAGAGAAAAACATGAGCACAATAAGAAGAAAAACAGAAGATATAAAAAAGAAACAAATGGAAATTCTAGAGACTAAAAAATATAATATATGAAATGAAAAATACACTGGATAGGATTAACAGATTGACATTGCAGAAGAAAATATCAGTGAACCTGAAAACATAGCAATATAAACTACCCAAAATGAAACACTGAGAGAAAAGAGACTAGAAAAATTGCATTAGTGGCCTATAGAACAATATTGAGCAGTCTAAAATATGTGTAATTGGAATCCCAAGGGGAGAAAAAGGGAGGGGAAGAAATTATATTTGAAGAAAAAAAGAAGAAAATTTTTTCAGATATGATGAGAACTATAAACTTGCCAATCTAAGAAGCTCAATGAACTCCAAGCTGAAGAAATTGACAGAAAACCACTCCAAAATGTATCATAATCAAAATGGTGAAACTCATGATTTAAAAAAAACTTAAAGGCAGCCAGATACTTTATATGCAGAAAAACAAAGATTAAAATGACAGTAAATTTCATGTCAGAAACTTATGCAAGCCAGAAGAAAACAGAAAGATATCATTATGGTACTAAAAGAAAAAGAAACTCTCAACATAGAATTCTTTATCCAGTGAAAACATCTTTCAACTCTAAAGGTGAAATAAAAACTTTTTAGACAATCAAAAGCTGAAATAATTCATTGCCAGCAGATGTGTACTACAAGAAATGATAAGGAAGTTCTTCGGGCAGAAAGAAATAATACCAAATGGAAATTTATAGCAACACAAAAGAATGAAGAACAGTAGAAATGGTAAATATGTGGATAAATACAAAAGACCTTTTTTTCTCACTTTGAATTTCTTTAGAAGATAATTGATGGTTTAAATAAAAATAACAATATATTGTGGAATTTATAGCCTATGTACAAGTAAAAATTTTTAAACAATAGCAAAAATAGACAGGATGGGGAAATGGAGATATACTGTCATAAAGTTCTTACACTATATGAAGTGGTACAATATTATTTCAAGTATTTGACTGTGAGAAGTTAAAGATGCATATATAAACCCTAGATTAACCACTAAAAATACAACAGAGAGATAAGCCAATATTGAATATAAAATGGAATATTTTTTAACGTATTATAAAAGAAGGCAAGAAAAGATGGGGAAAAGAAACAAAGATCAGATGAGCAAATAGAAAAGAAATAGCAACATGGTAGAGTTAAACCCAATCATATCCATAATTTTATAAAATATAAAAGTGTAAACAACCCAATTAAAAGGCAGACAGTGTCAGATTGGACCCATCTGTATGCTATCTACAAGAAACCCACTTTCCATATAAGGACACACATATAGATTAAAAGTAAAAGGATGGAGAAAGATATGCCATGCTAACAGTAATAAAAAAATGTATTAGCAAGTAGATTATCAGAAAAATCACACAGTTACAGAACACACCACTCAGCAACCAAAGAATATATATTATTTTCAAGCTCGTATGAAACATGCACTCAGATCATACCTGGGAATAAAACAAGTCTCAAGTAAATTTAAAATGATTAAAATGATGCAAAGTTTGCTTGCTGGCCACAATGAATTTAAACTAGAAATCAATAACAAAAAAGATATCTTTTATCTAAAAATTCTCAAATATTTGGAAATTAAACAACATATACCCTTGAATAACCCATGGATATAAAAACAACATGAAAGAAAGTATAAATATTTTGAACCAAATGAAAACTAAAACACAACACATCAAAATGTGTGAAATGTGGCTAAAGGATGCTTAGAAGAAATATTTATAGCATTAAATATTAGAAAAGCAGAAAGTTCTCAGATCAATGACCTAAGCATCCACCTTAAATAATTAAAAAAGAAAGAGCAAAGTAAGCCCAAAATAAGCAGAAAGAGTAAATAAGATAAGAAATCAATAAAATAGAAAACATTTTATGCTAGTAAGTTATACAACCTAGATGAAATGGACAAATTCCTAGAAAGACACAAGCTACCAAAGCTTACCCAAGAAGAAACGGACAACCTGACTAGTCCTATATCTATTAAAGAAATTGAATTCATAACTAAAAACCTTCCTACAAAGAATACTCCAGTCCTACACAGCACCAATGCTAAATTCTAATAAAAATTAAAGGAAAACATAATAACTATTCTGCACAAATTCTTCCAGAAAATAGAATAGGAAGGAACATTTCCCAACTCATCTTACGAAGTAGGCATTACCCTAATACCAAAACCAAATAAGGAAATTACAAGGGAAAAAACCTCACAGACCAATATTCGTCATGAACATAAATACAGACATCTTTAACAAGCAAAGCAGTTGCCCACTCTGTGGAATTATGCTGACAGAGAATGAGGACAGAGAAGTCACTGTTGAATTTAGCAACGAGGAGTTCCAATGTTCCCACCCTCCAGACTCAGGACCTCTCTACCACCTGGACGTTCCTATAGTTCCTTTACAACCTCCCAGGCCACCACCCTGCTTACCAATTTCAGCCAGTTGGCCACTTCGCCCAGCTCCCACCCAACACAACTGTCATTCAGGTCACAGCATACCCTGAGGTTGTGACAGATATTGATCAATGCCTACCTCCAACTTAGAAGTACAGACTTTCCGAAAAGTTGGTGAGGGGGATTTGGGGAGTGGAGTAGCACATTCTCAGGGCTGAGGACCAACATCTTCTCCGGCCACAGGGGTCAGGGATTTCCAGAAGCTAGAACTGAGACTGGCGGATTGTTCTTGAAGATCCCCTTTTGAGATCCAGTGGTCCCTAAACAGCACACAGGCAACGACTTGCAGATCAATGATTGACACGGTCCTGGGTGACTGCGGCATAGGAAGGGAAGCTGAGCAAGGCAGTCCAAAGCAAGACCTTCCAGCTTCTTGGTTCTGCCTGTGGGCACAACCGACTCATACCATGTGCAGTCTGCTGGAAGAATCCTAGTGCCCCTCACTCACTGAGCCCCTGGCAAAAGCCAGTCCCGTGCCAGACACACAAGGGATACCAGTGTGCCACCAAGAGCCCCATCCTTCGTGGAGCCTCTATTCTAGTCCCTTTGAGCCACCTTACATGTTTATATGATATAGGAATATATTTTTGTTTGCTTCTCTCTCAGCATGTGTGTCTGCTCAGGTCCTCCAGAAAGCAGATGCCGGGACAGAATTAAAAGTGCAAGGCAGTTATTGCGGGGACAGTCCTGTGAAGGATAAAGGGCAGGAGAAACCTCCAGTCTGCGGTACCCACCTGATCCCTGTGAACAGAGAGGGGGAAGGAAGCAGGATTGGAAGGGAAGGGCATCGGACCACAGCGCAGCTCTGAGAATGCCTTAGCCAGGCCGAGGGGGAGCCCCGGCGCACAGACTGCCCATCGGAGGAGTCCCGCATCAAGTGGAAAACGGCCCAGCTCTGTCACTCCTCGGCGCTCAGCGGTGGGCCGGGCGCAGTGGAGGGAGAACGAGGCCTCAGCCAGACATCGCAGAGATCCAAAGGTACAGCACCTGGAGCTGTCAGCCAGCTCTACTCCTCCCAGCTGGTCCTTCTGAAGGGAGGTCCGAGTGGCCCACCTCCATGGCCACCATCGCATGACTGATCTCATTATAAAGAAGCTTTGTTCTCAGAGGATTTATTAAATGGGTGGCAAAGGGATTAAAGAGTCAAAAGGATTACAAGTCTGTAATAGTTGAGAATAAAGTAGGAGAGAGTAGGTCAAAGCAAAGCTATTACAACTCAAATAAGAGCTAGGACACTTGATTAGAGTGAGATGACCTTTTTTAGTTTATTTACAGCGATGTATGAGGAATGCTGCAGAGGTAGCTTCCTGAAGTTGACTGTTCCGTCTCAAGATGCCAGTCTAGCTCAATTCCACCTTGGTCAATTCACCTTGCCCCACCTTGGTCTGAGGACAGTGGCTGGGGGCAGACGGGAGAGATATCTGTGCCGGTGTGGCTCTTGGTGCTCATGCTTGGCTCCAGGCCCCTGAACTCATTACGTGTCCTAAGGAGCTAAGTTTATGGTCAAGAGCCAGTCAAGTAAAAAAAAACGTCAGCAGCAGATGCTTCAGGAAACAAAGAACACAGGACTATGCAGCTCTGACATTGAAATATGGAGCAAAACTGAAATCCAGAGGTGAGCAAGGAGGGACAGGCATGAGGAAGGCATCTTTCTGATGTAGAAGGACATGGTCTAAGTCCCCTTTGAATTTCCAGCCATTAGAAGGTGCACATAATGTTTGTTGAATGAGTCAGTGAATGTGTAACAGGGCAACCTCTCCCCATTTCAGTGGGGACTTTAGGGGAACAAAAGAGAAGCCACCCCTAGTCAAGAGGGACTAAGGACAACCTCCAGAGACCCAGCACCAGAAGCCAGCATTAGAGACAGGCCAGGAGGTCAGCGCTGAACTAGGAACCACTCAATGGGGCCAGGAGCCAGACGGGAGGAAGGCATGGCGGCTGCCTGGACGCAGCAGCAGGTGCCAGCAAGACGAGGGACCCCAGCAATCCACAAATGACACAAGGGGAAGGAATGGGAATAAGCCTGTGTGGTGGCGTTTGAGTCAGGGAGACAGTGGGTTTTTTTAGCCATTCCAATGGCCTTTTCTTACCCCTAAGCTGATGGGCCCAGAAAAATCTTGGATTAGTACAGGATGACAAATTATCCCCACAATGGCAGTGAGAAGTACTGATCCCATTGAGGAGGCCATGGTAAACTGGCAGAAGGCATGTCATGGAAGGCACAAGGACAACTTCACAAAGGGAGGGAGTCGTCTGCCGGGCCACAGTGGGAAGGGGAAGTGACTGAGTCTCTAGGACCCAGAGCCCAAAGGGAATGGGAGCAAGAGAGCAGAAGGGGAGGCTTTGCAGTCTTTGCTCCTTGGAGGGAAGGTGATAAAAGGTAAAGGATTCAGAATTTTTATCAGAAGCCCTGGATTCAAATTCCAGTCCCCCCACCCCCCACAGTTGTGCATGCAAGCCACTTAACTACTCTGATTCTCAGTTTCCTGTCTATAAAATGGGGCACATAGTTAACACCTGTCTCAAAAGCAGAGTTGGAAATGCGCTAGCGCGGGGGCAGGAATTTCACACGCCCGTTCCACGCTGTCCCCAAACCCCACCACTGCCCAGCACAGAACTCTGGGCGCTGCTGGTACTCAAACTGTGTTGCTCAGCAAGGCCTCGCAAGAAAACGAATGCATCCTGGGATCAGGCCCCAGAGGGGAGCCAGCTTGAGGTCTGTGTTCTCCAACCTTGGCCAAGGCAGAGGCCAAAACCAACATCTCTAAAGAGCACGTTTTCTCCCCAGGGGCATCTTGTTCCCTCTCGGTGCAATACAAGCAAATAGACCGTGTGTTTGCCAATACAAGCGAATAGACCGTGTGTTTGCCATGCCAACAGCAGACTGGCCAAGCAGGTGTGAGATTAATGGCTTCCCTGTACAACAAAGGCCTTCCTACACAGCAGCAGAATTCAATATGCAAACCCCACCATCCTGGCCTCAGACCCCACCCTCCCAGCTCTGTGGACAGCGACAACTCGAACCCCGTAATGTATGCACGCTCCGGCTGCTGGGCCCAAGTTATTATTCATTACGGTTTTCTATTACTTGGTGATAAATGACGCCCCCAGGCTGGCGTTGCCCCCAGAATGCTTATTACGGCTCACTTAAGTAGGCGTTGATTTAGCTTAAATCGGTTGTTCTGTTCAGCCCAGACATGGGCCTGCCTCAGCTCTGCCTGGAAGACTCCCTTCACCAGAGCTTAATTGAATTCTAACTGCTCTGGCCTCCTATTAGGGAGGGCTGGGGTAGGAGGCCCCATGTAGGGCCACAGGGTGGTCCAAGCCCCGGTGGTCTCTCCAGCCCTATGTAATCCTAATTTGATAAGGGTCTTCCCTTTGACTCTAGCCAATAAATTTTGACAAGCAATTCCAATTAGCCCAGACAGAACTTCCTGGATGGACTCTGCTCTCAGGAAACGATGAAATTTCAGGTAGAAGCAGGCCTTGGAGTGTCAGTGTGACTGTCCCTAGGTCCTGCCTCTGGATCAGGCAACTCAGGTTATAGTATCTATGAGCTGTCCAGACCCATCCATCAAATTATTTGCCAAAGTGACAGAGCCAGCCCTGACATCTATAAGGATCCAACACAGCTGGTGTCCCTCAAAAGAGAATGGCCACACTGGAGACATTATGCTACAACAACTAAGACCATAAGACCCCAACCATTCATTCATGCAGCAGAGATCGACTGAGCGCATAATGTATGCCAGCTGCTGGTCTAGGCATTAGGCAGGAAATAATGAAGAAACAGACAGCACTCTCTGCCATTATGGACTTCACATTCTAGAGTTTATTTATTGTCGATTATGTGCCAGACATTGTTTTAACGACGTTACCCACACTACCGAATTTAATTGTCATCAAAATCCCATCCTGTTTTTCCTGTTTTACAGAGAAAAAAAAAACTGAGTCTTAGAGACATTCAGTGATTTGCCCAAGGTCACTTACATGATAAAAGGTCAGTAAGTGATGGAACAGGACTTGAACACAAGCTTACAACCACAAGCTGTACTTCTCTTGTTTATGTTATTATACATTATTACTCTGTTCCATTTGCCTAGCACATTAGAGGTTACAATGCAATTTTCAAGTTCATTAATAATTCCCACTATGACCTCCTGGACAGTAGGTATTAATGTCACCATATCACAGCTGCAGTGCTTAAGAACATAGGCTCGTGATAATATGGGCCTAGATTAGAATCCTTGTCCTGCCTTTTACTAGTAATGTGAGCTTAAGAAAGTTATTGATCTGCTTTGAGCCTCCCTTTCTTTGACTGTAAAATGGGTTATGACAATAATAATACTACCTCAAAAATGGTGAGAATTAAATTTGAAATGGTATGTATAGCACTTAGCACAGTGCCTTATGTGTAATAGACCGTGGTCTTGAGTGCTTGGCAGAAAGGAGGCAACGCCTGGGGACCAACTATACTTGGTGAGAAACTGGGAAGTGTCTTCAGTAAGGACACAGGCCAGGAGGGTGTCAACAGACCAGACCAAAATCCTGTGAAAACCCAGTGATGTTTGGGAAAGGGAATTTCTGCAGGGACAAGCTCAGAAACGTGAAGGTCATAGGAAGTCTTTGGATTATTTTGTATCTTCTCCCATTTCCTTTTCTTTCTCTCTTAGTAAAGTTCTTAGTAAAGAAAAAGCTCCCTTATCTCAGCTGGGAAGCCAAGGGAAGGGATGTTCATTAAATAATAATAATAACAACAATAACAAGGGCTGATATTTATGGAGCACTAAGAATGCTCCAGGTCTGCACTATGTATTTGAAATACCTCAATTCATCTGACGTCACCACAACCCTCTAAGGCAGGTACCATCATTTTCATTCATTTTACAGATAAGGAAACTGGGGCTCAAAAAGATGAAGGAATTTGCCCAAATAATGTAGCCACAATTAGTAAGTAGCTGTAATAGGATTCGAACCAGAGGAGAGCACGGGCCCCACCTCCTGAGGAAAGTGTCAACAACCTCAGACCAGATGGGAATCCAAGGCAGTCTTCATAAAGCCATTTCCTTCACTTTGTTCTTAACTTTTCCCAAAGCTCTGCAAGCTGGGGGAGAACTGAAATGGCTGAGAGCTAAACTGGCCTTGAAGGTGGTCAAAAACCACAGAGCAATTGTCAACTAACTGGGCAGATAACAAAAATGTTCCAAACCATCAATCACATCCTTAGTGTAGTCTCCCAGCTTTGGTTTTTGTTGTTGTTGTTATTGTTTTAATTAAATATGGAGGGTTTCACTACCTGAAGATGCTTTATCCAGTTTTTTACCTCCCTGGGCTTTTGAACTTGCTCCTCAGCTCTTGGCTCCAACCAGTGGGGAGACACAGCCATGCCTAGAGCAGGACGCTTCTCCAGAAAAAGAGGTCCAGGTGCTTGTGTTACCTGCAAAGCCAGGTTACCCTCCCCGTGTGCAGCGTCCTCAGGGCCCTGGGGTCAGCCTGTGTTGGCAGTTTTCAAGTATAGCAGGACACGCACACAGGTGTCACCACCCCACAACCCCAGGGCATGTGCCACTCACTGCCCTGCCCTGCCAGCATTGATCCAAGGCCTGGAGGACATCTTCCTTCAACAAGGTCACCTTTGGCTGCTGATAAGGCTCAGCTATAGAGTTATTCGTCAGCTTTTTTAAAAAATCATTTTCATCATAAAAAATAATATAACTATGTTACAGAAAAATTGGAAAGTAGAAAAAAAACGAAAATAAGCCATAATTCATTCATCCTGACATAACCACTATTAGCATTCTTGGCATGTTTCCTCTCCCCTGAGCTCTAGCTTTTCCCTCACTGTAATCATGGTGCGCTCACAGTTGTATATATTTTTGTGTGTGTGGCCTAATACTACACCCTAAACAATTTTTGGCATCATACACATTCTAAAGAACTATCATTTTAATGACTGCCTAATACTCCATGGAGTTGTGCCATAATTTACTTAGCTATTCAATTGATGGGCATTTCACTATCTAAAGTAATGCTGCAATGAACATCTTTGTATTTATTGTTTTCTTCCCGGTATTTGGGATTATTTCCTTAAGTAAGATAGCTTTTCAACATAAACGCAATATTTGGGTCAAAGGAAATGACCAGTGTTTTGTCTCAGCATGGATGCTGCAAGCGTAGGAGAGTACCCGGTTCAGTGCAACATTGTCGACATTGACGTTCTCTTTTGATCCTCATTTAATGGGTTAATTAAATAGGTACTTCTCTGTTGTTCTAATTTGCTTTTTTGTAGAGTCCTGGAGAAGAGAGACAGAATCATTTCATTTTTAAGAATTGAGAGCTTTGGACTCAAAATGGCTGGGGTAAAAATAAAATTCCATTTCACGAGCTACACTGCCTTACTTAATTCTCTCTAGCCCCATCTGGTCTTCTCATCTGTAAAGTGGTGATGATAGTAGCACCTACCTACAGGGTTGGCATTAAGATGACAAGAAATTATTTATTTTAGTCCAATTCCTGGCATATGATTAGTACCACATGTTTCTGATTGGAGTTTATCAATAATTTCAAAGCACTAAAAAGTCTGATTACACAGTCAATAAACATTTATGGAGACTCCAGGGATGCAAGAAAGAATAAGCCATGTGTCTTGTCCTTGAAGAGATCCCAGTCTGATAGGGGATAAACAAAGAAGAATAAAACAACTGCTTAGTGTTGCAATAAAACTCAGAATAAAGTACTGCCACCCGAGAGGTACAAACTTAGGGAGCTCAGGGGAAGAGCCAAACCGCACCTGGGAACTGGGGGAGCAAAAAGGACATTGTGGAAAAGGCCCATTGACAGTGGCATTGAAGAATGGGTAGTGTTCTGATGGGGGGAGGGGGGAGGGGAGGGGCATTCCAGGTAGAAGGAACAGCACAGGCAAAGACCTGGAAGTGGAGAAATTTCACCCAGAATGGATATGGGAAACAGCAGCTAATCCCACTGGGTTCGCGGACTGTGGATCTGACTGCAGTGGGTAGCTGATCTGATCGCAGGATGAGTTTGCTTCCAGAACTCTCTGCTCCTCTCCAGGCCTTCTCATTAAAACTAATGGTCAACAGGGCCAGGTAGGTGGGGAGAGTGTTTAAATTATAAAGCTTCCCTCGTAGAGCTTACTCTTAACACCCTTTGAGATAAAACGGATGCTAATAAACAAGGCCAATTCCCATCCAGTGAGCCCTGACACATTGCAGGGCAGGGGACACTGTGCCTTGCCAGGAAGTCTCACTTGGAGAATCTCTCTCTCAGGGTCTAGCTGCTTCTCGTCCAGAGCCCCAATAGGATGTTGTAGCTAGAAGGAGTAGACATGGCTCAGCCTCATAAGGGAAGTTTTGACAAAATCCATCCTCTAAGACCTAATGCTGCTATCCCCTCCACCAAGCACTCCACCATCCTCAGCCCTAATGGATGGCCTCCTCCTCCATGCAGCCACCTGGCTTCTTCATCTTCTCACACAGCCCCAACTCATTTTCTAGTTAGCTACAACCTTGTTGTATCTCCTGTCCTCACCAGCTAGATGCCGAATTTCTTGAGAGCAGGGATGTGATCTGCTTGTCTTTGCCTTTGTTTCCTTCACTCTTGTTCAGAAACTCTCTCCAAAGTGCCTGAAGCAAAAAGCAACCAAGAAAATGGAGATTTACCTGGACACAGATGAGACCGGACAATCATGCGCAGGACTGGGACTAGGAACCCAAGAACTTAAGCCTCTCTCCTCTCCTCTCCTCCTCCTCCTCCTCTCTCTCTCTCCCTCCCTCATATCTCCCAGGCCTCCTGTCTCCCCTCCAGACACACCCGTTTCCCTTTTCCCCTCTGCAGACCAGCTCCCCAGGTCCCGGAACAGCCTCCCTACAACATCTCAGTTCAAGTCAGCAGCCTTTGAGTGGCCCAGCCTCACTCCAGTCTTTATTCCAACTTTCAGGGAGAAACGAAAAAAATCAGATAGGCCCAGCTGGTGTCAGATGTCCACCTGGGTCCAAGAGAACTCATGATGGCAAACATTTATGGAGGACTTCCTAAGTACCAGCTACTGCTCTACAAGCTTGTGTGTACTGACTCGTTTAATCCTCACGAGCCCATGAGGCAGGTACTCCTAACAGCCTCATTTTACAGATGAGGTAAATACCATGACAAAAATACGATTTGTGTGACCAAATTCGCACAGCTGGTAAGTGATGAAGCCAGGACATGAACCCAGGGAGTCCGACTCCAGAGTCCAGGCTTCTAACATTATAGTATTTTGGTTTTGGACATTATGGACAACAGACAGCCTAGCAGGGAAACGGAGCTGTGGGAGCCCATCCTCAGAAGTGGGCAGTTATCAAAGAAACATCATCCCTTAAAAACCCATTACTCCTGCTCAAAGTAGGGGGGGGTGGACAGAGGGACTGATGGATGGACGGAAATGTCACAGCGCCATCTCCTTGTTGCCAAGCTCATTCCACAGCAAAGGACCCTAAAGGGTGTCCTTGAAGTTTAGGGGAAGAAGGCAGAGGAAGCCTAGGGCTTGTTCCCCGAGGACATGGGTGTTGAAGAGACAAAAGCTGAAAAGTCAGGAAAAGGTAACCCACTCCTGCTGCCCTACACTGGATTATCCCAGGGAGGGAAAGGGTGCAGGAGAATGCTTACCATGGAAGGAACCAAAGTGGCCAGCCCATCAGGGGAGAAAAGAAAGGATGGATTCTTGGAAGTTTCCAAGTGACGCAGAGACCAGCTGGCACGTGGCGCCCATGATGAGGAGCCCTGTGACGAGAAGAGGGGAGGGAACCGAACACTAAGATCTGTGGCCTCCAGATCTACACGAAAAGAGCCCTGGGCCAAGTGCAGTACAAGGGCTGGGAGCGCCTCACCTTCTAGACACCGAGCGAGCTTGAACAAGAAGTTAATCCGCAGTGACCAGAGCGGCCCAAAGACCAGAATGGGCGGGGTAGCACCTTCCCGAATGTTTGTACGACTCAGTAACGGAAGGAAGGCGAGGAACGGAAACCCATGTGAAGACTTGATCTTGCCAGTCCAGAGAGATGGCCACTCAGAACAGGCTAATTCTGACTTACAGAATTAAAAGAAGTGTGATACCACTTAGCTCTAGAGTTGGAATCTAAGTACCCCTTGTTGAGGCACTTCCTGAAGCCCCATCAGCCCACGCTTGCCCCAGGTGGGCACAGGCTGCGTGAGCCCCTTTCCCACCAGCATCCCCGTTCAGCTGTCTTCCCAGGTTGGGGTTGCCTTGCCTCCCTCGTACCCTAAACACAGAACATACTGTTCTGCTACTTAGAACCCTTCAACAGCTCTTCATCGTCCTCAGAATAACATCTAAACTAAATGCTTCGGCCAGCCTGTGAGGTCTTTCATGAGATGTCTCCTGCTGAAAATCAGCTTCATCTCCCACGACGCCTTCCCCTAAAGTCACACTGCCCTTCTATCTGTTTCCTGAGCAAGTCCTCCTGTCTCAGTGTCTTTGGGCATGCTAGTCTCTCTGCCTGAACACTGTTCCTCCCAGACACCGCCAACTTCTCAGAAATACACACACACACACACACACACACACACAATGACCATCTCTTACTAGTCCTCAGATCTCAATCTCCCTAGAATGCCTTCTAGGGCCACAGCAATGGGTCATAAAATCAATTGAAAATGGTTGCTTTATTCCCCTGTTCCTCCTAAATCAATAGGGTATTGTCTGATCAGTGTGCATGCTGTATTTTTAAAAATACAGTAATTGCTGAGTGAATGAAACACAAGCCCCTCCCCGATGGCACACTCTCTGCTTCTGAGACCAGCCCACTTACTCCCTTGCCCCTTGAGGCCACTCAGTCTGTACCCTCTGCCTGTTCTGTTTTCTATCATAGATCCACGGCCACAGGCAGAAACCTCCGGGCAGGACCCACCCCTCTACAATGTTACAGGGCGGTGCTGCCCACCATTTCATCAGGGAGCGCTTCAGCTCTCCTGGGTTCAAGGTGTCCATGCCCTAACCCAGGCAAGCGTCTCTGATCCCTGACAACTTGAGCAGCCAAGCACACGGTGGAGTTTCCTGCAGAACCACCAAGTTGGGTTTTTTTTTTCCAATGTTCTAGACTGAATTATTATAGCCAGAGGGAGCCATTCATCAGCTCTGACACTGCAGGAAGCTTCCTAGGCAAACAGCTTTATTGCTGTGTGAGATTAACCCAGACTGTAGTAATTTGTAACAAAGATAAGAAAATTACACTGGTCTCTCAGAAATAAATCTGAATTCCAGAGTGGACAAAGGGGACTTCAACTTGAAATCTGCTATTTCAGATATAATCAAATTTATAACAGCCCCTGGAGAGTATAAAAAGCCAAGTGCAGCTTCCTGTTGGAGGTGTCACTTCAGGACCTGCCATTATGAAATCAATTTAGCTGGAATTCCTAATGAGCTGAGTCCAAGCCCCACCTAACTTTTACGGAAGATGATTTGGGCCATTTGAGGATCAATCCTTCATCCGGCTGACTTCACGATGTGGGGAGACGGAGACGTCGCAGGGTAGTAATTGCAGGACCGGATGTGAGGACAGGTGATTGGCCTCTTCCCAGCCTTCCAGCTGTAAGATCTCCCTGAAACAAAGATGATCATGGAGGCCCCTCCCAGAGCTGTTGCGAGCATTAAATGAGATAAGAACGTGAATGTGGAATACAGATGTCAGTTATTAATGAGAGTCTGGTAACCGAAAAAATACCATGGGTCGATCTCTCACAACTGCTACTGAGAGAGGACTTAACTTTGCCAGCCTGGCCTCATTTCATCCTCCCAATAATTGCACAGAGACAGCACTGTAATCATCTCCAGTCACAAGGGAAGAAACCGAAGGCCAGAGAGGTCATGGAACCTACCCAAGGTCACACAGCCAGTAGGTGGTGTGAAATGGATCTGAACACCTGTTCTTGGACACTATAGTTATTTCTGCTCTGTATTAGCTGCTGTGCTAGCCACAGGGATACAAAAGTGACAATCTTATGCTGCCAGAACTGACAGAGCACACTGGAATACATGCCCATCAATAAGTACTTTTACTGCATTAATAATCGGTAATGCTTATTAAGCACTTGTATGTGCCAGGGACTGTTCTAGGAGCTTTATACAAATCTCATTTAGCACTTACACAAACAGAGGGGAAGGTAGATGCTGTTATTATCCCATTGTATGGACAAGGAAACCGGCTGTGAGATCACGCACTAGCGAGCAGTGGAGCCAGGAATTTAACGTGGGCTATATTCTTACTTCTCTATTGAAGGAGGAGATGCTATAAGAGAGAAATGCTAGATGAGCCCTTGAAATGTAGACTTGAAAGGGGGCCAAAAAGTCTCCCCAGAAGAGGTAACTCTTGAGCTGCATGTTAAAAGAGAAGCAGGAGTTTGTCCAGCAAACAAAGGAAAAGCCAAGCAAAATCTCAGATTGCCCTGCAGCCCTGAGTGACCCTGCCCACGTGGTGCTGGGTGTAGCCATTGTTGTCTAGCTGTACCACGCGTGCAGAAGACGGTCAGCTACACAGAGCTGGCTGCTCGGGCATTCAGCCGTGTCACCGTCTCTGCACACCCAAGGCCCACACAGGTCTGGTCCAGAGTAGGCGCTCAGTACTCTTGTGGACTTGAGCTTAGTCCACAGAAACCTGGACCGAGAAGAGCTCTTGAAGACTGGGTCATCCAGGTTCCTCATTTTACAGGTAGGGAACTGAAACCTAAAGAGGGAAGGAATGGTGAGACTTTTCAAATTCCGTGTGTATGTGGGTCCACAGGACCCCCAGACAAAGGTGGCAGGAAGGACGCAGTATGGAGCCAGGGGATCTCGCCTTCGGTGTGACCCGGATCTGGGCTGGAGCCCTGAGTTAAGGTGATCGCTGGGAGCAGAAACCAGTGGAAGGAGGCGGTGTAGCATGGAGGTTGTTGCCAGATAGATTTCAGGTTGATTCGGAATTCTGCCTCTCGCTGGCAGCATAAGCTTGGACAAATTAATCTCTATGAGCCTCAGTTTCCACATTTGGAAAATGGGGCAATAGCCCTCCATAAGGTTATTGTGAAGATTAAAGATAATGATGCATATAAAGAACTCAGTACAGGTTGGGCACAGTGGCTCACGTCTATAATCCTAACTCTCTGGGAGGCCAAGACGGGAGGATCACTTGAGGTCAGGAATTCAAGATTAGCCTGAGCAAGAGCAAGATCCCATCTCTACCAAAAATAGGAAAAGTCATCCGGGCACGCTGGCGGACACCTGTAGTCCCAGCTACTCAGGAGGCTGAGGCAAAAGGATCACTTGAGCCCAGGAGTTTGAGGTTGCTGTGAGCTATGATGACACCACTGCACTCTGCCTGGAGCAATGGAGTGAGACTTTCAAAAAGAGCTCAATAGA
>CAUYSK010106403.1:0-14341 GCA_963575035.1 Avahi laniger
ACCAAGCCCGGCTAATTTTTTCTATATATTTTTAACTGTCCAATTAATTTCTTTCTATTTTTGATAGAGACGGGGTCTCGCTCTTGCTCAGGCTGGTCTCGAACTCCTGAGCTCAAACAATCCGCCCACCTCGGCCTCCCAGAGAGCTAGGATTACAGGCGTGAGCCACCGCGCCCAGCCTTGTCTTCATGTTCTTATTAGTGCTTCTTTCTCTTTCCAAACCTAAATGATTTCAACATCTGCCCATTATAGCTGCTGTGACCTAATTCTGCATGATGATTCTTATAATTCTTGCACCCATCTTCATATTATTGATTCAGTCCTTCTGTCTTATAGCTCAGATTCTTGAGGAAGAACCTTGTTCACTGTGCTCAGTTTACATCTTCATTTCCTTTTGTAAAGCATCCACTGTTAGCTCTGTTGTGACTAGAAGAGAGGAGTCATTCCTACACCAGGCTAGTGCAAGCCCCTTTCTCTAGAAAGGGAATGTGGTTTGCTGTTTCTAACAAAACCCCATGTACTTGAATCTGTGATCTCGGGTATTTTTTCAAGCTCATAGTTTTGAATAAAAAACGAATCACACTTTCCAACTCATTAAGCATTTCTCAATGGTCTTTTGGTCTGGGATTCAGTTTCTCTTAGTGAGCACTTAAGAAATTTAGCATTGGGGAGGGTGAGGAGTTACAAGCACTGGGGATGCAGAGCTTTCTCTTCTTAAATTATAAATGACAATGGCCACAATGCTGCCTAGTTTTCTTTGTGCCACTGATTTTTTTTCACGTAGCTCCAATTTAAAACGAAATCAAAATAGATTTTTTTAAAAAGTACATATTTAACATGGCACGTCCCCCTCTCCCTCCTTGAAAATAAAATCCACTGTGAGAAAGAGATGAAATGAGATAGATCTGTAGTAGGATGATGCACTGCCTGGGGAGTGGGGGTAGGTTTTTTTTTTTCTCCTCCTTGTCTATAGGTTTGGTAAGCAGTGAAATCATAGAATTCCATTTTCTCTTTTGTGGAGATGTGGGAGTCTAAGGCAAGGCATCGTTCATACCTGCTAGGAATGTCTGCAGGATTTAGTAGGTCGTAACGAAGCATTTTGTTGATTACATTATGATACAGCAGTTCGGAAGTCACCTAGCCCTGTAGTTCCAGGATGTCCCCTGTGCAGCGATGGCAGGTGGGCTGTTCGTCACTGTGGCTAACGCTGAGTGCCACGGAGTGCCCCGTTACAGCACTGGTGAGAGAATCTTTGGGGAGGTAATTGTGGTTTTCTTCATCGCCTTCACATGGCCTCGGAGTGGAGAGCCTCCCGGTTTCTCCACACCATGGACCAGCCAGGGCACCGACGGCTCGGCTCACAGTAATTCTGACTACTCCTGGCCACTGGATGGCACCGATGCTCCCCGATCCCCTTAATGACACCGTTTCCCACAGATGCTGAGCAGCTGTTCTTGTCTGAAGATGCTCTGAGAAAGAAAAGCAGGGGCTGGAAACCCTTGGTTTGTTTGTTCATAATGAGCAGATTTGTTTATTGAAAATAAAACTCCCTCCCAGGATGGGGAGAGCAGGAAGCAGCCCCCCTCCCAGGATGGGGAAGGGGCTTTGCCTGCGGAGGCTGAATTCCGAGAGCATCTGGCCCCTGGTGCATTTGCTGTCATTCAATGCACGTGGCCGGTAGAGTGCTGTGGACCAAATGGATTTCTCTAAGAGACCAGAGGACAGAGGCATTATGGCTGTTAGAATTTAATCCATCTGCCAAAAAGAACAAAACTTATCAGAGCTGCCCAGGGAGTTCCTAATGTGTCTTAACTATTGCTCATTGACGGACCTGTTCTGCTAATGTTTGTTTTGGTCTCTCAGGTAGAACCTCCATGTGTAGGGGATGAAATAGAAGCAGCTCGAATGGATAATATAAAAAACAACTGTTATTCTTTCCATCAAGAAAAGATTTAGTTTTACCCCGTATTCCTCTGTCTCCCTTAGTAGTAGCAAGAGGAGGACAATAGGCAGCCACGTTGACGTGCTGTGCTAGGGTGATGGACTGGTGGATGGGGAGACGAGTCAAAGACGGACTGCTCAGAGCTCCAGTCTCCGGCGCGACAGTGGACTCGTGGGTCTGTTACCTTGAGAATTGATCATCAAAATCTAACAGTACATGTCTGGATTTCTATTAGATTTTTCCAGTTGAAGCTGATCTTCTAGATTTTGAACCTTCACAGGAAAAGAGAGATATCCTCAATGCCTTGAGAAGTGCTGAATGTTTTTATCCCACTCAAAAAAGAGAGAAAGTAGATTATTGGGTTTGGGCAATGAGAAGCTAAAAAAACAAAAAAAGTAGACAAGTAGACTATTCTTTCTTGGTGATTCTGTAATGTATGGGAATCGCTTTTTTGCATTGAAATAAATCACCACCCAAGTTCCTAATCATAGAAATAGAAAACAGCTGATGAAAACAAGGTGGTATGCACAAGCCAGCTATGAGAAATTATTAATATTCATTGTCAGAAGCAAACTTTTCTGAACTTGTTTTTCTTTGATTGCAATACAGCAAAAAATATTTTGGGAGAAAAGACTGCTATCTTAAAAGTAGGGAAAACATTTAAGCTACATTATGTTAGCCATGACAAGTTTTGGTGATGACTGATGGATACAATGCTGTCAGCTTCATTTCTTCAAGGACAAATTGTCAATCTAGAGTGGAAGACAAAATTGTTGGCCATGTCTCTGGATGACCAAAATTATCGGTCGCATCTCTGGAAGGTGAATGTTACCGGGTATAAGAGAAAATTGTCAGGTGTATATTTTCAGGACAGAATTGTTGGCCGTGTCAGATAACAGGGTACCATTTTACTGCTGAACTGTGAAATTTACTGTTTTTATCGCCTTTGCCATTTGAATTGACTAAGTGAACCCCACCCAAATTGTCATGTGCATCAGTACTCAGTAAGGACAGATGTGTCACATGTGCATTTGCGTTACGGCTGAGCAGATGGACACGTGTGGGCAGCCAACCAGACAGTACGTGATAACACGCTGCCTTGCGTTAATGCAGAAAGAGCCATCCTGGATTCCTTTAAAGGGTGTTTCCATTCAAAATGAAAGGCAGCTGGGTCAGTGGGAGGTGGGACGAAGGCCCTTGGAGTGGGACAGTCATTACTGGAGCACTAGATTTAATAACACGGCCGGTGACAGGTTTGTGCTAAGTCCCACTGCTTGGTGCTGCATGTGTGAGAGAGGGAGGAAGCATCTACGTTTCTGCACTGGCTCCCTTTCAACTGGCGAGAGTTCTCTGACGGGAAGTCAGCCTTAAGAGTGAGGGGCAAACAGATGAGAACATCTTGTGCACACCTATATAAAAAGAGTTTCCAAATTGCTATTTGGGGAGCTAGCCTGAGTAACACTGGCAATATGGGGTATGTCAGACTCCACTGCTGGAAAGATTTGAAGTCCCTTCCCCATGACTGAGATGTTAATACCGTGTATTTTTTTTTTTTTTTTGACCGAGATGGTACTCTGACTTCCTAGGAAATTCTGGGGCATCTGGAAATTAATTGCCTATTTTATTTTGATTCTGTAGGTTTGTGATTGTGGTTATGGAAGGCAAACCCAGCTGTGAGTCTAAACTAAAAGTATTTGTTGGAAATACAGAGCTTCGGGATTCCTAGTTTGTTCTTGAGCAAAACTAATCCAGTTAACTGTGCCATGAAACACTGGCTCACACATTGTAGGCATGGCTTCCCAGTGCCTACAGGATAAAGTACATATGCCCTAGACTGTCTGCGACGGGGTCCCCGCTGGTCTTTTCCACTCTGTTCCGAGCCCATACGCATACCCCGCAGGCAAGCTGTTCCCATGATTATGCATTTCCTGAGCCTGACCCTCTTGTAACTAACCTTAACCCTAATCCTAATATTAACTCTGGCCCTTACCATTCCTATTTGAGCTCCCTGGCACCTACAGCAAATATATCTTTAGTGAAATCTAACGGATCTAAAGAACATTCTTACTCCTCTGTACTCACTGCAATTATGGCCACTCTGCACTACTAATTTGGCACTGATTATACACTGTCTTTTATTCTTTATTTAAATAGTATTTAAGGACTATATACACTACATCTGATGTTAGTGACATAATGGTAAATAAGCTGTGTGTCTGTCTTCTTGGACACTGTAGTTCAACAGGGGCATCAGAAGAGAAGAGGCTGGACTGTATCAGAGTGCAGAAAGTATTGATCAGGAGGAGGCACGATGAGGGCAGGTAGGAGAGACTCCTTCCTCAGATTTGCAGGTCGGAAGTGTCTTCCTGGGGGAAGTTACATCTAGGCTGATACCAGAAGAGAGGCGAAGACTCGGCCAGGCCCACAGGTGGGAGATCTTAGCTCTTGCAAGGAAATCGTGGCAGGATAGTTTGTTAAACTTGAGCATGAAATCGGTTCTCCCTCTGCCACTTCCTTTCTCCCAACTCTGAGCACGTGGACGCCGTGCGAGGTGGGGATGGTGAGAGAGGAGGGGACATGTCATCGAGGGTGTGGTAGCTCATCCCGAAGTATCTGAACATCATCTTGGAAGGAGCCGCTGAAGGGTTTTAGTGAAGGGAAGGACAGGAACAAATGTGCATTTCAAAAACACCGCACTGTCCTCAGGAGGAAAAGGTTGTATGTCAGTTAACCAAACGGGGTGATTTGCCTGTTCCAGTGTCTCATCCATTTTTAGCATTTGTCTTAGATTTTCCATTGTTTAACAAGTGAAGAATTTCACTTTATACTTTGAGCTTCTCCCAGGGTCTCCTTGTGGAGTGTTCCAGCTGTTTTCAGTGAACAGAATTCTTACCCTCACACGTGGTTAACGCAGAACGTCGGGAAAGGCACCTCCCTTTCCAAGGACAGCTCGCGCAGGTGGTAACTGCATCTCGGTCCTTCAGTTCTCAGGTGGTGGCGGGAGAAGTATTTGAAACTGCTCCCTGATGTACCAGCCCGTGAGGTGCAGGAAACCGTCATAGACGGTAGAAAGCAAGGAACAGTGAAAGTTAAACATACGTGAAATAATGAACAGGAAACAGAAGGTGGGCGGTCTTGGTTGTAGAGCATAAAGAGAAATCTCAATACTTACTACAGCAGTTTTGTCATTGATCGTACGGTGTAAATCTACAATTTATGTAATTTTATTGCTCGGTGTTCTTTAGCATTTAACTATTTTAGCAGCCGTGAGTTAAAAAATCAAAAGCACATGGTCAATGAAAAATTAAGTACTGAATTGTTTGAGAGAGTTGGTGATTGGGTAGCGTGCACAAAATGGTGTCACCAACCAAATGAAAACCAGAAGACAAATCTGGGAAAGAATCATCTGTTTCACAATTCAATATTGACAAGAAGCTGTATACATCTATGACAATTTAAAGAGTACAGATGCAAAAAGTACATTTCCTTACCACTTTATCAAATATGATTTTTTATAAGCACAAATGACTGCTTTGTTCATCTTTAATTCCAAGTTTTCTAGTGTATATACGAAAAGTAAAGTGATAATTATTAATTTATTGGTTTTGTTAGCAGAAAAATTCTCAGTAAGTTATGTGATGCCAGTTTTATATCAGTTATCAGACGCTTCAAATGTAAATCAATTCCAATAATGGTCCTTTTTTAAAAAAAAAAAATCTAATTCGTGGAACCAAAGTAAATTTTTTTGAAAGTTCATTTGGCTGGCATTATTGTGAATGCTATTGCAAATTTGGTTTAAAAAGTTCAATCTTGGACAAGAAATTATTTTGTGATGTTATAAATCTAAATTTTGGTGAGTCACAAACATGGGGTAAGCATTTTTATACGAAATTAAGTTTATGGGGCTGAAATGTATGTCCTTGGATTTGTGTGTGGTGCCCACATAATTAACGCAGCAAATATGTGACATTATTCTACCAGTTAGATACATTTTTTTAACCAGAACTCTGAATATATAAAAAATATTAAAAACTCTGTAAGGGAGTTTATGGAGCTGATAATGTTGAATACACAAAACTACTTTTTCATGATGCAACTTGTTTTTTTCCTCTTTTTTGCTCATCAACAATTGGATTTTAGAAAGGTCTAAACCTTTGGGGGACTCTACCAATCAGCCTACACAGCCTACGGTGGTTCCAAAACTTTTTGTAGACAATTCCTTTAACTTTTGATTGCATCTTTTAAAAAAGTTGGGAATTTTAATTTTATTTTTTATCATTATGAATACATAATAGTTACATATATTTATAGGATAAATGTGATTTATTTATTTATTTTATATTTTTGAGGCAGAGTCTCACTCTGTTGCCCTGGCTTAGAGTGCCATGGCATCAGCCTAGCTCACAGCAACCTCAAACTCCTGGGCTCAAGCGATCCTCCTGCCTCAGCCTCCCAAGTAGCTGGGACTACAGGCACATGCCACCATGCCTGGCTAACTTTTTTTTCTTTTTCTTTTTTTTTTTTCCTTTTTTTTTTTTTTTTCAGTAGAGACAGGGTCTTGGTCTTGTTCAGGCTGATCTCAAACTCCTGACCTCAAGTAATCTTCCCTCCTTGGCCTCCCAGAGTGCTAGGATTACAGGCATGAGCCACCTCAGACAAATGTGATGTTTTGATACAAGCATACAATGTGTGATGATCAAATTAGAGGAATTGGGATATCCATCGTATAAAGCATTTATCATTTCTTTGTGTTAGGAACATTCCAATTCCACTCTTTTAGCTATTTTAAAGTACATTCTAACTTATTGTTGACTATGGTCTCTTTGTTGTGCTATCAAATATTGTTCATTCTATCTAATAATACCCATTAACCATCCCCCCTTTAACCCCTTTCCCTGCCACCCTTCCCAGCTTCTGGTAACCATCATTCTGCTTTCTGTCTCTATGAGATCAATCGTTTTAACACTTAGCTCCCACACATGAGTGAGAACATGATTCGTCTTTCTGTACTTGGCTTATCTCACGTAACATGATGTTCTCCAGTTCCATACATATTGTTGCAATTGACGGTATTTCATTCTTTTTTTATGGCTGAATAATATTCCACTGTGTGTATACCACAATTTCTTTATCCATTCATCCACTGATGGACAGTTAGGTTCATTCCAAATCTTGGCTATTGTGAATGGTGCTATAGTAAACATGGTTGTGCAGATATGTTTTCAATATACTGATTTCCTTTCTTTTGGATACATACCTAGCAGTGGGATCCTGGATCATGTGGTAGTTCTCCTTTTGGTTTGTTGAGGAACCTCCATGCTGTTCCCCATAGTGGTTGCGGTAATATCCATTTCCACCAAGTCCCCTCTCTCTCTATCCTTGCCAGCATTCATTATTGCCTATTTTTTTTTTTTAAATCAAAGCCATTTTAACTGAGGTGAGATGATATCTCATAGTTTTGATTTGCATTCCTCTGACTAATGATGTTGAGCACTTTTTCCACATACTTTTTGGCCATTTTTATTTTTTTATTTTTTTTTTAATTTTTTATTTATTTTTTTTTTTGAGACAAAGTCTCACTCTGTTGCCCTGGCTAGAGTGTCATGGCATCAGCTCATAGCAACCTCAAACTCCTGGGCTTAAGTGATTCTCTTGCCTCAGCCTCTCAAGTAGCTGGGACTACAGGCATGCACCACTGTGCCCGGCTAATTTTTTTCTATATATTTTAGTTGTCCAGATCATTTCTTTCTATTTTTAGTAGAGATGGGGTCCCGCTCTTGCTCAGGCTGGTCTCAAAGTCCTGAGCTCAAACGATCCACCCGCCTCGGCCTCCCAGAGAGCTAGGATTACAGGCGTGAGCCACCATGCCCAGCCTTTTGGCCATTTTTATGTCTTTTGGGAAAAGTGTATTGAGATCCTTTGCCCATTTTTCAATTGAATTATTTGATTTTTTTTTTTCATATTGAGTTGTTTAAGCTCCCTGTATATTCTGGTTATTGATCCCTCACGAAGTCTAAGTCTTTGGTCACTGCAGCCACATCAGTACTAGAGGGGCCCATGCCCAATAATGCTGAGACTGTTGCAGACTCCTGGTGGTACCACCTGGTGGATGTGGGATATGGGAGAATTTCCTGGATTATCGGGCAAAATCTCTATCCTCACTTTCCCCAAACAGAAGGATTCTCACTTCCCGTGCTGGGCTACCCACAGAGTTAGGGGAGAAGTGACGGGACCACTTCCTTGTGGCCACACAGTTGGGGCTGCACTAGGTCCCACCTGACGCCAGCACAGCCTTGCCCAAGGGCTGCGGCGACTGCTGCCTGGCCACTGCTGCGTTGATTCAAGGCCCGAGTGCTCTCTCGTCCCCAGGTGGTGAATCCTGCAAGAACGGGGTCCTTCCCTTCAGGGCATGGCTTCCCTTTTGACCCAGAATGGGTCTGCAAGCACCATCCAGGAGCTAAGGCTGGAATCGGGGGCTCCAGGAATCTGCTTGGCACTTGTTTTCACTGGCTGAGCTGGTACCCAGGTTGTAAAACGCTTCCCTTTCCTTTTTTCCAAGTGGAACAAGACTCTCCAAGTTGCAGTGCCTGGAGTTGGGGAGAGAGCCACACAGGCACTCCCCGGTGTGTCACTGAGTCACGTGTACCCCAAATCTGCTGGCTCCAAGCCAGCACACCCGAAGGAATTGCCCCAGCCTGACTGCCTTACAGATTTATTCCAAGCCGCAGGCCACTTTCCTCAACCAGCTACGGAGCGAGCCGGGACTCGGGTTCCTGCTGCTAGGGGGATTCCCCTCTGGCCTGGGTTTTTCTGAATGCTCCTCCACGGGTCGTGCTGGCAGAATTCTGCCCCGTGTTGTGTTCCCGTGACAGGCAGCCCTGGGTTCCGATGGAAGCACACAGATTTTCTCTCCACCCCGTGGCACTGTAGGCAACGCAAGGCCGTCTTTCCTACCCTCTTCAGTGCGTCTTTCCTTGACACGATATTAGAACCCCAGGGGCTGTGATTGCTCACCTGGTTTTGGGTTCTTATGAAGATGATTTTTTTGTGTATGTAGTTGTTCAGTTTCGTGTTTGGCCATCTCACTCTGCCTCTTAATCAAGTTGAGAATTTTTAATGTAAGTATTTAACAAATGGGCAACAAAAAGTATGAGTTTTTAGACTTTTTTGGGAGGGGAAGCTTAGAAATAAAAAGACATTAAAATTTATCCCTGCAAAAGCAAGAGAAGAATGAAAATAATGAGGACTTACGTGGTATACAATATTTGTTCTGATGTTGTGCATTTTGATTTGCAATATTTTGATTTGTGGAAAGAATCTTCTAACAGACCTTCTGTTTTTAATTGGATAAATTAGTGTTCTCTGCCAGGATGGAAGGAAATAGAAAATGTTTTTGATTTTTAGCATCTAAATTTGCCGAAACATCCAAAAGTATCACAGAGGCTACTTTTTAGACAAATTTGTTTTGCAAAAAGATGTATCAAAGAAGAACACTAAAGGGTGACAGAAAGACAATATCTTTGAAAATATTAGACCTGAAATATCTGTAATTTCAGTATGCAAAATTCAATTTTCATCTGGGCTTCTCAGGTAGTAAAAAGAATATTTTCTCAATGAAAAATGTTACCACAGGGAATAGTCAAAACTGTAACAACAAGTTCAAATTTCAAATTTAAAGATTCCAGATATTTTATAAAATTTTAATAAATTGTTTGGAAAATTAATTCAGTGTTATTTATAGCTAAGAAAATGAGTATAGCACATAAATATGTACCAAGAATATTCTAATGTGACTTTAAATTTCAGATCATGTAGAGAATATTTTTGCTTTAATATATATAAACATGTTTTAGAAAGCATTTTATTGTGGTAAAACATATATAACATAAAATCTGCCATTTTCACCATTTTAATGCATCAACTGCATTCGCGATGTTGTATAACCGTCACCGCTGTTTCCAAACCTCTTGCATCACCCCAAACAGAAACTCTGTGCCCACTAAGCAACGACCCCTTATTTCCCCCTCCACCCTGCCCCCGGTGATCTCCGATCTACTTTCTGTCACTGTGAATTTTGCCTGGTCTAGTCATTCCGTATCAGTGGAATGATACAATATTTGTCGTTTTGTATCTGTCTACTTTGACTTAGCACGGGGTTTTCAAGATTCATTCACGTTTAGCATGTGTCAGAACGTCCTCCCTTTTTACGACTGAAGAATATTCCATTGTGTGTGTACACCACCTTTTGTTTATCCACGTACCTGTTCATAGATGCTTGTACTGTTTCCATCTTTTGGCTGTCATAAGTAATGCTGGAAATGAACACTGGCATGCAACTATCGGGTTGAATCCTTATTTTTGTTTCTTTGGGTTATATACCTAACGGTAAACTTGCTGGGCCGTATGACATTTCTGTGTTTAGCTTCGTGATGAACTGGCAAGTTGTTTTCTGCAGCGGCTGTGCCGTTTTATTTTCCTACCAGAAATGAACAAAAATTTCAGTTTCTCCAAATCCTTGTCAACACTTACATTCTTTTTTAATTAGAGATTTTTTTCTTATAGCCATCTTAGTAGGTATGAAGGGAGATCTCATTGTGGTTTTGAGGAATTTTACTTATAAATGTAGTGGGTGTTTTTATTTATTTATTTATTTTTTAAAAGGTCTCATTCTGTTGCCCAGGCTGGAGTACAGTGACGTCATCATAGCTTACTGCAGCCTCCAACTCCTGGGCTCAAGCAATCCTCCTGCCTCAGCCTCTAGAGTAGCTGGGACTGTCGGCGTGTACCACCATGCCTGGCTAACTTTTTAAATTTTCTGTAGAGACAAGGTCTTCTGTGTTGCCCAGGCTGGTCTCAAACTCCTGGCTTCAAGCCATCCTCCCAGTTCAGCCTCCGAAAGTGTTGTGATGACAGGCATGAGCCACTGTGCCCAGCCGAGGCAGTTTTTGAATAGAACTATTTTATCAGTTTACCACTAAAATGAAATATAATGAAAACTCATCAGTCAGATATTTCAAGGTATCATATATCAATTAAATGGAGGGTGACAGGGAGAGCAGAGAATAGAAGCAGAGAGATTGCAGGGCAGTTGTGGTCCAGACGATAGATGGGATGTCCTGACCCCGGGCAGTGGCAACGTGAAGGAAATAAAGAGATTTAAAAAGTGAACATCGAGAGAGTTAGCAGGTAAAACGAATACACTTGAAGATTGATTGGCACGGGGGACAGAAGAAGAGAGAGTGAAGCATGAGATGCCCGAATTTCTGGCTTGGGTAGCAAACAAGGTGGGTGGCGGCGCCATGCACCGAGTCGTGGTCCTCAGGAGGAGGGGGAGGCGTTGAGTGCAGGTAGATGACGGGGATAAGCTGGCCCAGTTGTCCTGGGGATGCCGTGGGGCATCCAAACGGAGAGGTCCCTCCAGCAAGCAGGGGAGCTATGCACCTCCGTCTCGGGAGAGAAGCCAGGTCTGGACGTGGAAAGTTTGGATTTTTTTCTTTCTGTAACAAGATAATAAGCTCCTCGAAGACATTTCAAATACTTCCTTGTTTCTCCGATTTTCAGTCAGACGGCAAATTTTAACTGAGAATGTTTCATATTTGAAGCGTTGCACTAGATTTAAGAGGAATTATATAAAAGATGAATACAATACAGTCCTGTTCTTAGAGAATTTACAATCTACTAAGGGCAAAATAAAATCAGAAAAATATATAACGAAATATATGAGTGAGGTGTTTGGAGGCATAAAGAAAAGTATTATTCGTTCATTCTGAAGAGATCTTAGAATGAATTAAGTGATACCTACCCTTGAGCTTCAGTGCTACTGAATGATCTACTCAGGGTGGCTACATAACTTGTGGGAGCCAATGTAACGTGAAAGTCTGAGGCCCCTTGCTCAAAAAGTAAGAAAAAAATTGCCAATTAAGAATTCACATAAACTTCCTTACTTCTATGATCTCTCTTTTGACTTGGCATGGCTCTTTAAATTTCGTTACAGAATGTAATTTAATTGAAACATGGAGCTTTTAATTTGCTATTTAATGTTCTAAATTCAGAAAAGTTAAAATTCTAAATTATTAGCATGCATTTTACTATTTGTTTATTGTGTAATGCTAGTTTAAAATTCAGATATCAAGGCATCTAGCTATTATGCAGAATTGCTGAAGTTATTTATACAAATTGGATTTTGTGGCTCATCGTCCTCAAAGAGTACCTAAGAGATAAACACAAATCAGACTGAGGAAGGTTAGAAGAAGGAAGATAGGATCCTCCTCTCCCCCCAGGTACCTGGACACAATAATATTTGAGGGACAAGGGCAGACCCTGGGCACGAGGATATTCCGTGGACGAGTGTGGACCTCCACGGGTCCCTGGGAGCTGTGATCTGTCGTGCAGGACAGGTTCCAATTCCTGCCAGGGGACCAACTGCTGAGCTGTGCCTGGCTGGGGGCAGAGGTCTGGGGAAGTCAAGCCAGACACGTCCCCTTCCCCTGGGTCATGCCCCCACCATGACAGAGAATCCCAAGGATCTTTAAGCCTCCCTGCCGGGACAGAATCGATGCCTAGATCAGGGATGGATGAATGACGGCTTCCCCTGCCAAGATGCAGGCTCTGGCCAGCTGCCCGTAAGATGCTCAGCCTGGGGAGGGACCAGCCTCACCTGTGCTGTTGAGATGCTGCCTGGTGAACTTGCCTGACCCAGCCCATCTTTACTCCCTGTAGGGGACAGAGGGCGTCTGTGGTCGGAGGGAGGGAGCAGGGAAGAGCTTGGGTGGAGCCAGGGCACAAGGGGTGGGAGCGCGGCCAGCCAGAACCCAGCCTGGGCAAGGTGGCATGCACCAGGCTCCAAACACATTTTCTGTTGTCCCATTAGACTTCATTTGCAAAATACAAAGTAAGGTTGTTAATAATGTCAAGAGGGTGAGAGCAGAGCATCAAGCTTCTCTGAGCATGGCCCTGTGTGGCCGCCCTGGCTACATGCTCGGTAAGCCACCCTGCAGGCAGCCCACACACGCCAATGGCTTTGCCTGTCTGTGCCCTTGCGTCCCTGCTGCCGTTTTCCAGGAACCGGGACTGCGGTCTCCTTTTCCTTGAAGGTGAGCACACATGCTTAGACCCAGATGAAATGGAAACCGGTGTCCCTTCCTCTGTCGAGTTTGTCCGGTTTATATACCAGGAGGAGGATTTTTGGCAGCCTGTGGGGCTACCTGCAGAATGCCCTGGGAGAACTGGGTCTGCGTGCTGGAATCAGCGTGTGTTCACACCCAGCGTCCTTTTTCCTGTTACTGTGTTATTTTTCCTAGTGGGGAAAAATATAAACAAACCAGAAACACAAAAAATATGACTATATTAAGTCCAGGCTAGACTTCTAATCTGGTTCTGATTGTTCTTTGGTGGGGTGGAATGTGGGGCAGGAAGGCGTGGGAGGCTTTATCTGGTGTTGGAAAAGAAACGTCTTTCTAAAATAAGAGCCATTTTTACCACGTATTGCCCTTCAAATACATTGTGTCATTTAATTCTGTGAACGGACCTGCTAGACAGCCACCATCATTCCCCCTTTTCAGACTAAGGATGTGAAGGCTGAGGAAGGTCAAGTTCAAGTTCAGGCATGACAGAGCCAGAATTTGAACCCAGGCCTGTCTGACCACAGAGGTGCTGGTCTTTCTTGGAGATTAGTCTATTGTCCTCCTGCAGCCTCTGCTCTTCCCAAGATCTTAAAAAGACAATAAGTAACACGTTTTCCAAGGTGTCTGATCACCAAAAGAGGCGGTTTGTCCAACAGCTGGTTCCTGGCCACAGCAAACTTGGCGACGTTGTCTAACAGAGTAGCAAGCATGAGATGGTGCTCACACAGCAGCAGGCGGGTTGGGGGCAGTGGAGGGGGCTGGCTCCCTTCCCCACTGGGAAGGTCTAAACTTCCTGCCTTCCCAGCAGGGGAAGCAGCTCTTTCCATTCCCCCCTCTCCCTCCCTGGTGCCCTCCTTAACCCTGGCAGCGGGACAGGTGCGCTGAGTCCCTGTGGACACAGCAGAAGAGAAAGTAGGTGGAGAATTTTCCTTGCCTAGCTCAGTTTGTTTTCTGCTCCTGATTTTCAAATGTAGATGCCACACTCGCTGGGCTGAGAGGGCAAGTTCTTTCATGTCTGGGCTCAGTCTCCTGAGACTCCTGCCCCTTTTGAGGACTTCTGAGAACACTGGCGTCAGCATTCGATGGCTGAGAAGAGCATGGGCTTTGAGGACACTCACGGCTCCTCCCTCCCACTGCCCTGCCCCCCTTTTTTGGTTCTTTTCAACCCTGGGGGGCTTGTCTTGTTTGTGTTGAGTCTGTGGGTGTTTGTCACACCCCGGCCGGCCCCCCCCCCCCCGCGCCCCCCCCCCCCCCCCCCCCCCCCCGGCTCTGACCC
>CAUYSK010106404.1:0-42291 GCA_963575035.1 Avahi laniger
GTTGCTCAGGCTGGTCTTGAATTCCTGGCCTCAAGTGATCCTCCTATCTTGGCCTTCCAAACTGCTAGGATTACAGGTGTGAGCCACCACACCCAACCTATAGTTTAAAAATATTAAATGGAAAATTCCAGAAAAAAATCCATGAGCTTTAAATTGTGTGCCATCCTGAATAGTGTGATGAAATGTCTTTTTTTCCACCCCATCCCACCTGGGACATGAATCTCCCTTTGTCCAGCAACTCAACAGTCTCTACGCCACCCATCTGTTAGTCAGGCAATAGCCACCTCGGTTATCAGATTGACAGTCATGATGTCAAAGTGCTCAAGTCCCCTTTATTTTACTTACTCATGGCCCCAAGGTGTAAGAGTAGTGACGCTGGCAATTCAGATATGCCAAGGAGAAGCCATAAAGTGTTTCCTTTAAGGGAAAAGGAAAGAAAAAATATTGTATGCTGAGGTTGCTGAGCTCTATAGTAAGAACAAATCTACCCATGACATTTTGAACAGTATATTGTTATAATTGTTCTATTTTATTATTGGTTATTGTTGTTAATCTATTATTGTGCCTAATTTCTAAATTAAACTTCATCACAGGTATGCATGTACAGGAAAAAACATGGCACATATAGGGCTCAGTACTGTTTCAGGCATCCCTGGGGGTCTTGGAATGTATCCCCGAGAATAAGTGGGCACTACCGTACGTGAGAGATTGGTTTTATAAACCATGGTACGTATGGAGTGCAGCACAATGGAGTGCTGTGAAGCTGGGGAAAAAATAGACAGACCTTGGAAAGTGAAGAAGGGGTGATTTCTAGGATATATTGTTAGTGCAAAAGCAAAGCGTAAGAATGAAGAGGAAATAATAGAGGACATATATCTGCTTATCTTTTCAAAAACTAAAACATAATGAATAAACCAGACAACAATGAAGTTGGTTACCTGCATTGAGTGGGATGTGTAGGGTGGAAAGATACAGGAGGAGCTTTCCTTTTTGTATAGCTGAGATTTGAAAGTATGTTATTATTATACATATTCAAAAAATTAAAACCAATACAAGAATAGGGAGGAAATAGAACTGAAAGGAAAGCAAAACAAATGAACACGCCTGTTTTCATAACATGTTGGTGGGTGGATATTCAGGTAACGTGAACAGATTGCTGACTACATATTCTCAGACTTGGCGCATGGGCAAGGGGTCCCTGCAAACAGATCCTGAACTCTTTTCAACAGGTTCACCTTTTGCCATGGTCTGGGTGAGTCAATTCTGAAACTGTTTTAGGTATATTACAGGATTGAGCAAATGAGTAATTGGATTGATGTTAGAAACCATAGTTCATTCTTACTCTGAAAGAACGAAGACTGTATCTATAATATTATATGTTATATAAAGACCATATATATTCTTCATCTGTCTATCCAGCTATCTGTCATGTGACGGCCTTGCTACCAAAGGAACCCCGTAGAATTATAAATTCATTTCAGTCTACGGCCCAGGAGCAGACCTCTCTATTTGCTGTCTTAAGAAATACATTAATTTCATCAGCTTTACTGATACTGTTTCACTTTTGAATTGAAAGTCTTGGTTGGTTGGTGTATTCTTAGGATCTTGGAATTCTGGAGATGAAATTCCTCATCCTCTCTTTCCTAAAATGTTGGAAAGGATTATCTGTTTCTGAAAAGTTAGTATCAATCAAGACTCTGAATCTCTATCTACCTGGAATGTCATTGGAGTGTAAGAAAAAGACAACAGATTCTCTGTTTAGCATCACCTGTGATCTGAGTGGTGGAGAGCTTCCAACCAAGACAAACGCCTTCTTTAGTTCTAGTAAAGGACTATGACTCTCTGCAGCAGGAAAAAGAATTAAAATAATCATGCTTTGAGGGAAGTATTTTCATGATAACTGCACATTAATCAAGAAGTGTCTTCTTTAATAGTTAAATCAACTTCAGAAACCCATGTAAATGAGAAACTGTGAGCACATAGCTCTCCAAACTCCCTATAAAATTTCATAGAAGATTGTCACTGTTTTAAACTAAAGAGGTGTTAAATTCTGACATCCCTTCAAATGAAAAGTATTAACTGATTCACTTCCCTCTCGTAAAAATAGAAAGACGAATGAATAATGACCAGACCAAGGGGGGATCCTTTTGTTTTCGCCTCCACCAACCAACCTGCAACGCCCACTCCACCTCATCCTGTTTGAGGCTTTAACTGATGCATGTGAAGCCGCACAGGGGTGTTGGTGGCGTGTGCACAGGACAGGCAGGTGGCAAAAGCTCCAGCCAAGGCACCGTGAGACCCAAGATCAAATACTCTGTCCTTGTTAGCTTTTTCTGCGTAATTCCTGTTTTTAAATTGGAGCACTTACCTAACAGAGAGATCTAAATGATTTTTAATTTGGAAATCCCAGCCATGTGTTAGAATAATACATATGAAGTTTCACAGAATGCAGGCCACATGATCCTAGCAGTACATATGACTTCACTCCCCAGAACGTGCTGGCATTTTTGTCATTGTTAATTTTTCTTTCCAGTTCAACGCAAACCATCACATTTGTCTCGGAGACTACTGACACCAATAAGAATGAAATCTATATGTTCACTTACTAACAGCAAGGGAGAAAGGTCTTCAGAGTAGGATGGAAAAAAAAGTTAAAGTTTACAAACTCTGCCAAGAAACACATCTTCCTTTGTGTCTCTCGTGGGAGGGATTATTAAAGGAAATTAAAAAACCCTAAAACTCATTGGTTTGTGCCCAAACGGTAGTAGTATACTGGCTCTTGTTGTTTTGCTGCTTTTTCTTTTCCCCGATACCCTGAAGCGTCGCCTCTTATTATCAATACTCTTTTTACTTCCCCTGCTTTCAAGATTTCATATCTTTTTAGTTTTCTTTATTTTTTTAAGAGCTTGGCTGATTTTTTTCTTTCTTTGTTTATCCTTCTGCCTTTGAATTTAGTCATAGAAACTGAGTTCTTAATAATATCTATGCTAATCATAAAAAGTTTATCATATTCAATTCGGTTTTCTTCCTGAGAAAAATCTTTCTCCAGAATTACTGATATTATAAAGTTGCAAAATTAGCAGCCTTGGAATATGGGTGTGTGTGTGTGTCTGTCAGTGCGTGCATGTACAAAATGCACACGTATGTTTAATCTCTTGGCCTATTTCAGATGATAATGGACATTCTTAGTAGGAAAGTGACCAAAAGATATTCCTTGAAGAAGGAAGAACAGAATTGGGCAAGAGACTTGGAGTGTCACAAGCGGGAAACTTGATTCTTGGGAGTTTTGTGGAGGCAGGCTCTGAGGAGTGGGATCACAGAAAGGAGGAAGGATGAAATGAAGAAATAGAGGAAAACCACATACAGTTCTGACTGACATAAATTTACATGAATGCAGACTCAAAATATTTGCTATTTTGTGATCATCCAGTAGTTAGGATAAATTCAGAGCCTGAGTGGAGTTCCAGCACATCAGGAAATAGAGTCTCCTCTGTTCTGAAAGTGGCATTGTGTCAATTGCACAAGCCCTGGGGAGACGGAACTGATCCCTTGGCCGTGGCCTCAGGGTGCAGGGCAGTGTGACTCCATTGTGCATTGAGCCGGGATTCATGACGTGTCAGGGCCTGAACTCAGTCATACGTCCGTCCATTTACCAAATAAGATTACTCAACAGACATTTATGCTGCGCCTATTAAGTACCAGGCACTTCTTAATTGCAAGCTTAGAAATGGTGGCAGATTTTAGAGATATTCAAAAAGAAGCAAGACAGTGTTTGATAATTTGTTGGACATGGGTCTGGGTTGGGGGAGAAGGCTTGAGGGTGACTCTGGCTCACCACTGAGATAAACAGGCAGGTGACAATGGCATGCACGGAGGTGGACACTGCAAGGCAGAGGACATCACAGCTTGGTTTTGAGCCTGCCCAGTGTGAGATGCTGGTGGGATCTCTGGTGGACAATTCTCGTGGGCGTTCAGATATACTGAGCTGGAGCTCTGCACAGAAAAATAGCAGCTATGAGCGTATACAGAGTAATTAAAGCCAAGAGTGTGTACGTGTCTCCAAAAGTGAGAAAGGGAAAAGCTCAGATGAAATCTTCCAAAAAAGTTAAAAAAAAGAAGCCCCCCACCCCCCAAAGTAATAAACAATGGTGAAAGAAAACTTGTGGTTGAAGGTGGAGCCAGAAAGGTAGGAGGAAAACAGGAGAGCATGGAGTTCAGGAAGACAAGGAAGAAAACACCGAGGAATGAAGCAGGGGGCGACCACGCAGCCACGGAGTCAAGGCCCCGAGTGAGGATCCCGTGTTGGTGACCTTGTCACAGGGACAGAGCCTGCGGTCGGGGCTCAGGGATGTGGGAAGGGACACTGCAATGACTGGACGCCGCCAGCGCAGATGCGCTTTGGAGAAGTGAGCCTGAAAAATACAGTCGGGCAACGTTATGGTCATCCGAGGTGGATGTGTTGCTGTTGCTGCTATTTTCTTTTTTTGTTTCAGATCGTAAAAAGAGAGCCTAAATCCTTCTGCTGGATGGTAAGCTGCAGAAGAGCAGGAGCTATTTGTTTTGTCCACCAACGCCGACGTAGCCTCACTGACCACAGTGCCCGACATAAAGCGGGCAGTCAGTAAATATTTGCTGCGTGCAGGGACGCATGAACGGACAGGGATGCAAGAACGGGCAAGGACGCAGTAGAGTGGATGTATAGGAGACAGGGCTCGCTGCCCAAACCAGCACATGCCCGGCTTGCTGTGGCATGGTCCGTTCTACCCGAATTATCCAGGTACGTTGTGGACAAGGAAACCCTGTGTGTGTAGGTGTGGGGGGTGAGGGGTGCTCTCTAATCCGGTCCTCACTGGCCACAAGTTCACCAGGCTGATCTGCAAATGGCTGAAGCTCATTGCTCACTCACTAAAACAAGTTCCTGCAAGTTGAGTTGTATTCTTTTGTAGATATTTGCCTGTTTCATATCCTTTATACACTTTCATTTTCCACTTCATTTGAATAATGCCCTGTATCGTTCTGTTCTACCTCTCTTTCTTTCTCTAACCAAATTCAGCTTTAATAGCCCAAACTGACATCTGGGCCCTGGCTCTCCATGGCTTCATTAAAAAGAGAGGAGTCTCAACAAATGACACTCTGGAAGTCTAGGAATAGCAAGGAGTGCCTCTGACTCACTCTTAACCCCGTCTGCAGGGCTCTCCGTGTCTGCTACAGGCTGGCCTTTCGCCCTTGTGCGGTAAGGACGGTTCTGCAGCGCTTACGAGCACAGGTTCCTCTGAAATTCAGCCATGCGCATATTTGCACAGAGTCTCTGTTGACAGAGCTGTAGGAAAGGGAAACTTAGAAGTTTAGGCATTTGTTTCCTGTCAACTTCTAAGCTCAGCTTTGGGCTCCGTGCTGGGCCGGATGGTTCTACCTCTCAATTCTAGGAATCTCTTTCTGGCAGGCTTCCTCAGGACCGCTGCACGCTTCCTGCTCCCTCAACAGGAAACACCGCGAAGGAACTGTCCTCGCACTCTTAGAGCTTCTGCTTCCCTCCAGAATGAGGAAATGCTCTTACGAACAGCAGTTGGAAATTGAACAAAGGGAATGAGCCTACCCGGACAATAGTTGTCCGGCACACAGCATACACACAAATGCACACACACACACACACACACACACGGGGGCAGGGGGGGCACTTTGGGATTCCAAACACACACACAGCTCTCATGACCAGAAAATAGAATGAAGACTGTCTGGACTAAAGTGAGTCCTGCTTTTCCAGAAGGTAGTATGATGTAAGAATATAGGCTGTGTGTGAGTCATGCTTCAGTAATTCAGCTGAGTAACTTTGGACAAGTTATTTAAACTTTCTGAATCTCAAATGGTGTATTTCTAAATGACCATTGAGGGATTTAAGTGAGGGGAGTCATTAAAAGCTTAGCTTGGTGGCTGGCATGCAACAAAACACTCGTCACCAGGAATAGCAATTGCAAATTACCCTGTTTTGCTATAGGAAATAGTGATGCTTTAAGAGTAGAAAAGATTCATCCTGGGTGTGGAAAGGGTCGTGCTATTTGAGGCAGCTCTACAGGGAAAACCACAGAGAACAGAATCTCTGTTGAGTTATTGACCTACGCAGCACACTGCAGCCTATCAATAACAGTTTGATTCAACTTAGCGTATTTTTAGCACCTTCCATGTAGAACAAGGGTACCATTCGGACAGAATTGAGGTCAAAGGTTTTCTCTATATATACTTATCCAAATATAAGAAACTTTGGACTTTTTCCTTACAACACAAGCATTGGGGTTTTAAGTTGCATTTTTGGACCCTGATCTACTAATAGATGCTTGGCATTGTGTGGACAGAGCTTCAAAGCTCCTTAAATGTGTGAAAAACAAGGTAAACAGCTTAGAATGGGGAGTGATGTTTTGTTTGTCTGGCGTCTGTGACAATGACACTAATCCTAAGCCCAATTCACTGGAAGACGGAGCTGTGAGCTGCACAGTCCTGCACGGGGCCGCTGCAGCCAGGGGACGTTCTGCGAGCGAGCTCCGCAGGACAGGAACGGCAGCCACAAACCCTTATCGTCAGCTGAGCTCACACCCTTGAGAATACCAGGAACAAGGACAGCCAATGTGAGTCCAGAGCCCGGGCGTCACCGTGGAGCGTGGAGAACGATATGTACATATGGAATAAAAATAACCACTTGCTGGCTGTTTATCCGTGTACTCGAAAGCCCTTCGGACTTGGTCGGCATTTAACGCTAAGTAATGATCGTTATGAATGCAAGTTGCGACATTTCCCTGTCATTTTTCTTTTGTTCCCCGTCTTTCTCTCTCACTTCCCCTTCCCAGTTTACAAAGCTCTAAGTGACACAGGACGTCAAAAGCTGACTTGAGGCTCACCTGGGGGATCCGAGCGAGACCCAGGAACCGGGTGCGAGCGCGAGCCCACGCCGTGAATGCGGCTCCGGATGCTGGAGGACGCTCCCCTCAGACGGACACTGAGTCTGGACAGAAAGTGCCCACGGGCAAAGGAAACACAAAACAGAATGAGAGAGTGGTAGTTCTCAGAATCACACTGAGAACTCTACAGGAAAGCTAGGCAACATAGTGCAGATGAAAGAAAAGCAGGAAAAAGATTTTGGCCAGAGCGGATGCAAAACAATTAAGAGTGAAAAGACTCCGAACAGGCCACCCGGGCCTGGCTGGGCACACTGGCCGCAGGGCAGTGCCGTGCTCGCCCAGAAATGCGGGGAACCGCACGGCCTGCCTGCAGCCCCCGGGCCCACACAGGGAAAATTGCTCAACATTTTGAGTCTTTCATTCATGCCCAGGTCGTCTCCTAGGTCTTCTTGAGCAGCAGAACTTAATTTTAAACACATAGGCTTTATTGTCTCTCTGAAATAAATAACCAATTTCTTCTAGCTTGCACTGTTGCTTTAAAAGTAATTGGTGAAAATCTCAAGCAGAGTCACCAGTTTAGAGAGGAAATCAGAATTGGGCAACTTGATTTAATCTTATTTTAGAGAGTGTGGGGTCATATGAAAAAAGGACATTATTTTTGTGACTTTTGAGACTTTCTTTTCCTTTGTTCCTCTATTACTATCTAAGCATGCTGCATACATATTTATATCTCTAATATAGCTATGTTTCTGTGTGTGTATTAATTTTACAGATTGATTCTTATGTATGCACTTATCATTTATAAATACACACATTAATAATCTTCAAATCCAGATGGCTCTATCTAAAACATAAGCCGAGTCATTGCGGTCAATACCTAAGTCCTACATCCATTCAAACCCCTCGCCTGCCCTTGGTCCCCCTGGGGTGCAGACCTCCTCGTCCCTCCACCGGTCCGCGTTCTCTCCCCTGGCGCCCTCCTACCTGGTCTCCATGCAGAGCTAGAGTGGTCTTTTGAAAAATGTGACAAATCACGATATTCCCTTATTTTAAGCCCTCCAGTGAGAAGAAATCTACAGATTAAAAGAGACAAGCGAAATATCCACCGGTTACAATATATGAACTTTATTTGGATCCTGATTTGAACAAAATAAAAATTATACACATATTCAACTTTTAAACACTTAAACAATATTCGATCATGTTAATTTGCTGCTCTGAAGAACTTATTCTTCAATGCTCAGGGGTGACACATGCTGGATTATCTATGGGGGAAGCAGGACAACACCCGGAATTTGCATTAAATCTGGGTGGGTGGGAGGCCCGGGTGGGGGGCCCGAGTGGGGCCTGGGCGAAGCCAGGAGGGCCTCCAGGCCGGGACTGCTGGAGCTGGCCATGCCTGTAGGAGATTCGCGATACTCTTCTCCACATTTTTGAGAAAGTTTAAAATCAACCATGTTCTTAAAACAAAGAACAGGTGGATGCAGCAAGCCCTCCACTGACTCAGCCCTGCACTTTGGATCAAGCCCAGGGCTGGGAGCTCCTCTGTCCCGTCCCGTCTCGGGCTATTGCGGTGGTCCCGTGGGCCGTGAGGTGGTCCGCACTCAGGTGCAACCCCAGAGAGGAGGAATCAGAGTGAGGACAGGACGGATGACCATGCCACCTCCCTGTGCCCTGCGGCTGCACACGGGCTCCTCTCCCGGCTGGGGCCTTGTCCTCCCTTTCCCTTGGCAGGAGCAGGGATCTTCCAGGTCGTCACGGGGTGGGCCCTTCACATCACTGGGGCCTCAGATCCAAGGTCACCTTCCCAGAGGTCCCCCCCTGCCCCGCCCAGTCACCGGACAGAGCTGCGGCCTGTCTCCCACCGCCCTGCTTCCTCTCCTCCCCAGCGCTGTTTGTGTTTTCTTGTTGATGACGATGGAAAGCTGGGACCTGCGCTGACTTTCCATCCCTCCGTCCCAGGGCCTGGAATAGAGCCTGGCAGAGTCAATAAATATTTGTTGAATGAGTAAATAAATGTTATAATCCCAGCGGCAAAACAAAACCCATTCCTACGTGCGGAAAACCTTTCCTTTTCCTCTCTTTTTCAAAATCAGATTGACAGGGGCAGAAAGAAACGGTCAATTATTTTCTCTCTTCCCCACCCTGACTCTCTCTGAAAATGTTGGTGGGAGGTAAAAACGAGAGAGGACGAAATGTGCACCTTTCTTTTAGGGACATACTCCTATTAGCCGCAGGACTGTAGAAAGTGGACAAATGGAGAACAATTCTTTCCAAAAAAAATTTTTTTTCTTACTTTTCTCCCTTCCTGACTCTCTATACAAAGAGCCAGTATAGCCGTGATTCAAAAACTCCAACCCAGTTGCAAATAAACTGCTAGTTTGCAAGGAAATAAACCTTAAATAATGAAAATAGATTTTTTTCCCTTTTGATCTCAAAAGCATTTCACTGTTTTTGTGCTGTTCTCCCAACTCCATAATTCTTTGCTCCAGCTGTGGCTCCTTCACCTCCTCCCCAGGTGGTCCTTTGTGTTAATACAAGGTCACAGCAAAGCAGTTGCTTTTGATGTTCTACCAGTACCATTACAAATAAAACATATACATATATGTTACCACAATTTTATGTCTGGTCAGCCAGAAGCACAGGACACGTTTTGCCTAAGGGGAGAGAGCCGTGGAAGCCAGGGGGTTAAACTCATTTTTAATTTGCCCACAGATGGATGCACCCGGCTTTTCCTTTATCTGAGAAGCCTGCATCCATAGGACTGCAATAACAAATATTCAGGAAGCTGCATTCACTGTGAAATTTAACAAAGGGAATTAGCCACAGTATGTGAACAGTAACTTTAAATAGCAGAAGCGACAAAGAGAACAGTGGCTGATAAAAGACAACTAGTAATTACAATATTAGTACTCTTTCCATATTAAGTTTCCAAACTGCATTAAAAGGTTTCTCACAATTCCACCCTTCCTTTCTCCCATCAAAATAGAGCAAAATAAAATATAATAGAGACAAATTGCTTTTCTGGATCATTTTTACAAAGCAGTGAAATCAGTGTGAAAATATTCTTATACCCAATGCACTTTCTACTTGTAAAAATTAATTTTAAAATATTTTTAACAAATTTGAAAATATTTTTATGGAGACTACTTTACCCGTGCCAGCCTCCAGGGAGGAAGAGTAACAAACCTCATTTTGCTCAGCCTTCATACAGGAGGAATGGACTATAGCTTTTCTCTTTAATATTTAATCTAAACTTTATTAATTTTTTTAAAAAATAAAAAGATTCTGTGTCTAATTTATGCTTACCTCCAGGACTATTCTAAAGCACGGCTCATATGATGTGAGGCCCACAAAAAAGGCCGTATCATCTTGAGCTTTCTTTATCATTGTTTTACTTTAGCCATATTTTTCTTTTTTAGCTTTAGAAAGCATTGACCTGAAACAAGTGCTCACACTGAGCTGTCTCCCGTGTCCGCACACTGTGGAAGGGAGGTGAGAAGCAGCCAGGCTCCGGTCCCCTGAAGACCTGTACCCAGGGTCCAGGGCCGCCATCATTACCCTTCCAGCTGCACAGTGGGGTTCTTGTCACCTGTTCTGACCATTAGAATATGAGCATAAGTGATGTCATTTCTGTGACATGGTGGTCAGGGAGCCAGTGGGTCACGGTCACCCTTGCTTCCCCTGTCTGCGGTTGGATGCTGAGGACTTTGAGGCCCTACGTGGAGGATCAGTCACAGGAGGGAAAGAGGCTCAGGCCTTGGACGTGCCCACAGGCCGAGAGCACGTGCACTGACTGCTACATACACCGGCACGAAGCCCATGAGATCTGGGCATTTCCTTACTTTCCACAGCGGCTACCTTCATCCTACCTAATATCCAGTACGTTTTCTTCCAACTGGAAAGAGACTCTTGATTCTAAGTAAATGTGAGTTATTTCTGGAGTTTATGGATTCCATAGGAATTCTAGAAATTTCTCTCTGCAGGCATTGATTCCCCTAGGACAAATGGTTAGGAATCTGTTTTGCTTCAACCCTAGTTAAGAGTTCCTGTCCTGAGCAGTTTTAGCCAAACTGCAAACAGTGAAGAGGGAAGATGTAATTCAGCAGGTGAGTAGTTCTTGACTTCCCTGCCTTCTGAGTCATTTCTAGGGTAGCATGTAGTTCTCAAGCAGATTGGGGGATACTCAATTCCAAATTATTTCTGCTGAAATAAAATGGGTTCACAGGCAACAAAAGTGACTCTAAGTGGGATGAAGATGGTAATTTAGCTGTTGGGCTAGGGACAGGTACATTATTAACCAGAAGCCAGAAAGCGGGACTTTTCCTGAAGGACTACTCAGAATATTCTCCTTAGATTGCCAAGGCACCCACACATGTGGTCTGTGAGATGGGGTTTCTTCTGTGCACACATCATTCTTTCTCCTCTCTAAAGGATCCTTGATTTCCACGTCACCACGAAGGTTACAAGCATGCTCAGGACCAAAATAGCAGCGACTGTGAAAGAGTGTGACCTTGGGAAAACAGTCACAGCATTAACTATGCTCTGTGGCCACTAAGTACCGTGTATTGAAGTTGTTTGAGTTGAAAACGTGGGTCTTCTTTGCAGAGTAGGGCCTGAGGCAGCAAGAGGTTAATCCTTCGTCAGGGGCCACGTCGACCCAAGGCAAAACCCAGCTCAGAACCAGACATGTTTGTTTCCCTTTGCTGCGCTCAGTTGGACTCAGAGAATGTTATTGCTAAAAGATCAAACCTTCATCTCAAGCCAAATTCCTACAGAGGGAGGGGACGGGATGGACAAGCAGCTTGTTTTTCTGTTGTGCGCTTCGTCTAATCCATGCGTGCCACAGATCCCTGTTGGAACATGACCGTGAATGGATTTTTTGCATCCGAAGTGGCATAGGAGGGTCCTTACGAAAATCCCAAGAAGGAGCTAGATTCCCCCACCCAGGCTATTACCCGGGCTCCAGCTCTCTTGCTCCTTTAAATCTGGTAGGAAAGAATCTGCTGGCTCTGGAAATTGATGCTGTCTGTCAAGGACACAAAGTACTGGTGTCTTTCTCAGGTGGGGGAGGGAGGGCTCTGTCACACTGGGAAGCAGAGGAATAACTCATTTGGGGCCATGATGAGTCGATACTGTCAATACGGTTTTGAGTTTACATGCAGCTTTTCTTTGGCTGAAGAGATGGCTATAGTGTATAATCAAGGCTCCTGAACCACGTCAGCACTCTTCTCTCACAGGCGTGAGGGGGGCAGTGGCCCAGGAGCTGCACTGTGTGACCTCTTGGTCCTTTCTTGTGCTAACCTTCTCTGACGTGCGGACTCCAAACTGGTCTGCTTGCTGCTTCGACCAGAGGCACTGACAGTTTGGATGAGCGTCATTAAAAGACCGTCTGTATTGAGGGCTGCCTGCTCTTGGAGAAGCCCAGAAATTCAGAATTTGTCATTTGCGAGTGGCCCAATGGTGGACAAATTATTGAACCCAAAGTCACTAACTGCTCTCTGACCACCACCTTGGTCTGTCTCCTAAAAACACACCTCCGACTTCTTGAGCAGGGCCTGGTGGGCCTCACAGCCGTGGGTGCTGCTTGGAGCGTGGCCACGTGTGGCTCTCTGTGGCTGCCCTGCCCTGCGGCTGCGGGCCCAGGGGGAGCCGGAGCCCCTGTGGGCACCCCTCTCCCTACTCCGTCTATGGATGACGTGGAGGTGGCTGTGCTGTGTCTGAACGTGCGAACAGTGTGAATGTCACTGCTGCAGTGGTTCATTTCCTCCTCCCAGGTGGTGGCCCAAAGAACGTGTGGCTGTTCACGCCCCTGGCTCCCCCTAGTGGCCGTGGGACCCCATCCAGAATTTTGCTTCCTAACTCCACCGCGTGCCTGAGGAGATCCGGACAGACCTCCTTCTACAGTCTCTTCGGGTCCCAGGGGCCTTGGGAGTGGCCTGCTATGCACCAGTGTCTTCTGTCCCAGAGGCTCAGCATGCCAGGGTCTTGTTCTTCTCTGCCTTCAAATCCAGTTCCTGCTGGGGACCCGGCCCCGGTCTCCAGCTGTTGAGACTGCAGTCGGGGGTTCTGGCTTGACCCAGGTGTCTGGAAGTCTAAGGGAAAGGACATCTCTTGTACCAGGGCTGGCGCCAGCACCTGAGGCCTCCCCAGCTCTGATCTTTGACATTTGGGGTTAATCTTACCTTGATGTTCCAAACACTGTTGCAACAAATTTCAATCCACATAGTTCTCAAACAGCTGCAGGAAACACCACCACTACCAGGAAGTAAACTAAAACAACAACATCAATCCCAAAACTCAGCAAAGAATATTGCGGCTTCTGAGCTACCTTATTTTTTGCTGAAAATTAGGGAATTCTTAATTTTACTTTTTCTCTTGAATTTTATTTATTTATTTATTTATTTATTTATTTATTTTTAATCAAAGAAACAGGGATTTTTTCACACTTTTAAGAATGACTTATGGAATCTTCTTTAAGTCAAGTGGGCTAGGAGCACACTGGGCGGGTCAGGGTTGAGCCGTGCGTCCTTTCCATGTGGGCTTGGGCCTGGTGCTGCTCTCTGCTCACCGTGTGGGCCTCAGCAAGCCGCTGAACATCCGTCCCTCATCTGCAAAACGTACCCACCTGAGAGTTCCCGTGAGAATCAACTGAGACAACACCTGAGATAACTGCTTAGAATGGTGCCTGACATTCAATAAATGTAAGTCGTTATTATTAGAATTAAGAGAGCACCCAAAACGTATGCTTCCGTGAGCTTTTGCTCCGGCACATTTATGCTTCAAGATTTCACTGAAGTCAAGCTAATTTGATTTTAGAAATTTAGGAAAAAGGGGTCACAATCTCGAAGAGACTTTACTCGCCACACACCAGATCACAGGGTATGTCTGCGGCTGATGCAATGGTTGGAAATCAGAGGCTTTAGAGAATCGGATGTCTTCAGAGTGCTGTCATGGGACGGACTTTATTTGTGGACTGCTGATTAAATTCTGATCCAAGTTATCTTAGGATGGCTTTTAAGTGGCCCATGTGAGATGCCTTTCGGGCTCAAGCCCAGTTCCTAGAGGACAGGTGTCCACCCGAGAATGTTGGCTGTGGTCTTGGAAACTTTTGTGAGTCCTAAAGATCCCCCAACCCAGGGACAGGCCCACCAGGCAGTGGTCTTAGATCTAAAAGTAAGGAAACCAGCTATGAATAGTTGGGTGGAAAAAACTCACAGTGATGGTTTCTTAAGCTTGTCAATCTCTAACACTGTATAAAAATTAAATACAATGGGGAAGGGGTGGGGAATCAATGCCTTAAATAGAAACCGTGACACTGAATTCGGAGCTTGTGACGACATGTTGAATATTCAGCTTGTCCATCTGAAGCGAGCCTCTCAGAGCCTGCGGTCCCAGGGGACGGAGTTGAGCAGCTTCAGCAGCTTTTCCGAGTCACTCGGTTCAGGGACCCAGTGATGGCCACGCATTCCCTTTGCCTGTACCGACCTCCGCTCTTCCTGGGTCCCATCTGCTTTATTTCTGAATGCCGAGATTACATATTTTCCCGTGACATGAACATGTCAGCTTCTAATTTTCACGGAGATTAATGTAAAGAGAAGTCAGACTTGGAGGAAATTGTCACTAAACTTGTCTGAGGGGGAAACGCACCTTGGCTAGTGCTTGTCCCTGCCATTCCCCTTACCTTCTTTAAAACAAAGAAACTCACCAGGAAGAATGAAACATGCGCCAGGGACTTTTTTACTTCTTTCAACTCCCATCTCTGATGCTGACATGGACCCAAATACATTTAAAATAAAGCCAGTTTGGGGGATGGGAGGTGAACTCCAGAATTTACAAATAATCAGTCCCCACTAACAAACCAGTGGACTCCGTGCACAAGAAAAGAAGGATCTCAGTGCCGAGTTTCAGGCTGACCTCTCTCCTCTGCCCGTAACTGTCAGAGATGGAGCTTGCGAGCCGGCCGCCTTCCCTGTCACTGGGCAGGGCACTTCTCTTTCCGGGGCAAGGACCTGCTACGTGCTGCTGGAGGAGGCGTTTGGAGCACTTTCTCTTTTGCTTCTCTTTTCTGGGAGGTTATTATTGTGGTTGTCATTGGCTTCAAGTACAGCTGGGAGTGAGTCGCCCAATAACTGTGGTACTTCTCAGGCCCTTTGCCACCCAAATATGGAACTGTGGCAGCAGAAACACCTTATGAAATAGCATGAAAATGTGTAATGTGCCATAAATAAACAGAAAGAGGCCGCCAGGAAGCTGTGCTAATCACCGCTTTGATGTCGCCTGAATTACTGTATTTTTTAAGGCCTCATGTTTCTGACTGCTTGTTTTGACTCAGCTGCCACTGCTGGAGTGAAAGGCTGGATCCCGTTCTCCACCTCTTCTCCCCTGCCTGGTGACAACTGTTGTCCCTTGACTCACAGGAAAACGATTTCTCCACCCTTCCCCCGGCCTCCCAGCCCTTTCCTGGCAGGGATCCCGTGAGTCTCACTCCGTCCCTGCCCGGGGTGGCAGAGGGCGAGGACGGCCGGCCAGCCGCGCCCAGGCGCTCCCACAGTTCCCGTGTCGTTTGCCAGCCGGTCCCAGGACTCTGCAGCAACACCCTATTTTTAATCTCGGGTCACCCGGCCTGCTCCGAGTGGGCCATGTCATGTCGGGCGGCGGAGGTCGGGCCTGACTTGTGTAACGGGGAGCTTGTAGGGCAATAAACCGCTCGGTGAGTGGAGCTCGCCGGGGGGAAGTGCCAGATCCCCCAGGTTTGGGACGTCAGGGCCGTGTGGCTTCACCTGCACTGTCAGTCCACTTAAAAACAAAATAAGGTTCCAATCCTGAATTGCTACTACTGAGTCTAAAAGTACTTAGGTTTGATGAAAACTCAATGCCTTCCTTGATTTTAAGATTGTGTGGATGTCACAGAGCACAGGTGACTGCCAGAGGCCGTCTCCTCTGTACCTGACCCTGTTACCGCTGTCAAACGTGACTCCAGCGTCCCCGTCGCCCGGCTCGGCAGGCTCTGCTCCTGCGTCCGCGCACGCCCTCTGGTGGGTGGAAGAGCCTTGACAGACTTTTTTCTTTTTCCTTTATTTTTATTATTTTTTTTTTTTTAAAAAGAATTTCATTATTAAACGTTTCTCAATTTTTGTTTTGCTCTAACCCCTGGAGTGAAAAATGTTAGTTCTTAGTTTGACGATGAGGATGGGAAAGAAAGTAGGGGTGACTTTATCATCACCATCCTCACCGGATTAAAGCCCCAACCCAGCTACCTCTGTCCCCTCCAGCCTGGACATTGAAAATGTCTCTTTAATGGTCTCTTTGCTTTCAGGATTCTTGCCCCAGCCCTTTATTTAGCTGTGTCAAAATTAAACTAAATTTTCTTAAGATGTTTGTTTGTTTGTTTTTGTCCCTGCTTTGTTCAGAAAATGTCAAAAGCTGCCCTCTAGATATAGTTTAAAGGCTGAGCCCTTCATACACTAGGTTCTAGGTCCTTCTGGGTTCTTCGTAATCTAGTTCCTCCTCTCCCCAAAGCACCTCTGTCCTGCTCACGCTAGCTCTTAGCCGCTGTGGCCCCTTGTGGAGGCGCCCACCTACCTCCCTGGCGTTCGCTGTTCATGCTATTTTGCATCTTTTATCTTTTGAAAACAACTCTTCTCTGTATCCCTAACCAGATTATCTTTTATGGCTCTTTTTCCCCCTCTTTGGTTAATGGCAACAGCACCAGTGACAGCGAGTGCCTGTGCATCTTTCCCTGTTTACCAGGCCTGGCCAAGCTGTCTGCACCTACCAGCTCACCTGGTCCTCGCTCCAACACGGGGCCATCTGTATTGTCATTGTTCCCCTTCCAAGTTGATCCTGCATGGCCTTGATTTAGAGCAACTTCAAACCCTGCTTCTCCCCCTGCAGTGCTATGATCCAATTTGCTTTCCGCCCCCACGCTCCGCCACTGCTCTCACCTCCGCTGGGCTGCTTTGCTGGGCCTTCTGCCCGGGGTGACCGCTCACTGCAAAAGCCCTTCTCACTTCCTCCACTGTGGCACCACCTGCAACTGGAGCTGTTTTTGTATGCTTTTGTTCCCCGAAAGAATGTGGCTTCTGGGGTGCCAGGGATGGGACATGTGTGTTTGGATGTCTGCAGAGGGTGCTTGTCATTCCCGGGCCCTCCACGCATTTTGCTGGAAGAAAGAACAAAAGAGCAGCAGTAAGAAAGAGGAAGGAGAGTGGGTTTTGACCCCTGGTCCTAGGTTCATGTTCAGCCTCCACAGCCTCTTCACTGTTTGATCTTAATCTCAGGCTCACTTCTGCAAATGGGGAGATAACCGTGGTTCCTATGCATATTAATCTGCTAAGGCTGCCATGATGAAGTACCACGGAACGGGTGGCTTAAACTACAGAAATTTTTTTTTTCACAATCAAGTCCAAGATCCTGGTGTCAGCGCGGTTGGTCTCTTCTGAGGCCTCTCTCCTCGGCTTGCAGACGGCCACCTCCTCCCCTCCTCCGGTCTCAACGTCTTCCTTCAGTGCATGTCTGTGTCCCAGTCTCCTCTTCTTGGGATTTGTCCCCACTTCCCTCTCAGCTGGGCACTTCTGTACGGCATAAAACGAGTGAACACCCAGACTTCCTGCTTGTTTTTGCCAAATGTAGGGGGAAAAAAAACTGGAAGAGCCCTTAGAGGCATGCAGAGAAAAAAACTTTTATTTTATTTTATTTTTTCATTCTGAGATCGTTGCTTCCCCCCATGGTGGAGGACAAAGTTGGCATGGTTTAGGATACAAAAGAACTTGTAATGGAAGAATTGAAAGATACTGGTTATGCCTTTAAGTAGAATTCAAACATACCCTTCTGCAGAGTATTGGAAATTGGTCACTTCCTTCGGGAATGAAGAGAGATTCCTTACTCAACAGAGATTTATGGAGCCCTGATATTCCAGGCTCTGGAAAACCCAAAACAAAACAGAGAACAAAATCCCTGCCTTCATGGAGCTTAGACTGGGGGAGAGGGATAGTAAACAAATAAGCAGTGTACCAAAGGGTGGTAAGTGCCCGGCAGGGGGCCGAGGTGGTGGGTGGGAAAGGGCGGTGGCTGCACTAAACAGGACGGCCGGGGGCGTCTCCCAGTGTCCATGGACACGGGACACAGGGGGAAGGGGCGAGAGACTTCCAGGTGGCCCAAAGGGGCAGACGCGGCCACAGCACAGTGCAGTAACAGAAGAGCAGGGCTGTGGCTCAAAGGAGCAGGGACAGTGTAGGAGTGGAGGCCAGGGGTCTAAGGGACAGGGACAGTAGGAGAGAGGGGGACGGAGGTTGACCAATGCCCCAGGTGGCTGCTGTGGCTTCTCTGTTGGGGAGGAGGCTGTGAGGCCGCAGAGGGCTGAGCACTGTTAGCCGGCGGTGGAGACGGGACAGGGAGAGGTGAGAGTGAGACTCGGAGGAGGTGAGCAGAGAGATGCTTCCTGTGGGCCCAGCCATGGCGGTCCTCCTGGGAAAGAGAGCCTGCAAGATCTGCTTTGCTGCAGCTCTGAGAGCTGAGTGCACGCAGACCTGGGCGCCGGCAGGTCAGCCCATCTGGAATCTGAGTGCCGCGGGTACTTCCGGGCGAGCAGGGACTTCCCGCCCAGTCTTGAATCAGAAAGGATCTCATTGCTGAAAAGTCCTGATTCTAAAGAGTCTTCACAGGTTTTCCATAATTGTCTGCTCATGGAAACACTCCAGAACATCACTGTCTGTTATGGTTTATGTTATCATGAAGTTTATGGACAGGGATCTCATTTAGATATGTAAGTTCCTTCCGTTTCTTGATGAAATCCTACATACTTATTTACACTGGACGACAGTCACAGAGAAGCACATTTCTTTTGCAGGTTGAATATCCCTTATCTGAAATGCTTGGGACCAGAAGTGTTTCAGATTTTGTTGAATTTTGGAATATTTGCATTATACTTGCCAGTAGAGCATCCCTAATCCAAATGATCCTTTGAGCACGACCTTTGAGCACCATGCTAGTGCTCAAGAAGTTTTGGATTTGGGATTTGCTGATTAAGGATGCTCTACCTGTATTTGCAGATCAGCAAGTTTTCAGGCCACGTGGTGAATTATTCTCTAAGCCTTTTTGATCTGAGCTTCTAACTTTAAAATGTCATTTTTATTTATCATTATTGTGCCTGATCAGGAAACCTATCTTCTAGGGATTTTCCCTCTTTCCCTAAACTATCTATTATTGGGGGCTAATGTGATGAGCGTCTTTCTTGTGATGAGAAAAAGTGAATTCAGAATCTGTTACTAGGACAATGGGTAGGAGAAGTATGAAATATTCTAGTCCTGCAAAAATGTATCAATAATATACAGAATTTCCTTAGTTTTGATTGTCTCTCTGGATGTTATGAAATAAGAACTCTATTTTCAAAATGTAGAGAGAAGATCAGGGTCTTCCCATCTCATTTTTCTTATCTCTGTCTCTCTGCTATTTCCCTTTTTTCACTGTTTTCTGGAGCCAATTTTTCATGTGCCAAAGGCTTAAGTGAACATTTTTTTCTGAAAAGGAATTTTAAGATGTAAACTGCCCTTATTATATCCCCTAAGATATGTGAAGTGTATCTGTTTATTTATTTGTTTTATTGAGTTATCATTGATGTCTAAAAAGTTCCACACATTGAATATACATATCCTGACGGGTTTGGACCTGTGCATACTCCTGTGACTCCAACACCACAACCAAGACACTAACCATATTCATCACCTCCCAAAATTCCCTTGTGTTCTTTTGTGTTTTAATTTTTAAATTTTTAAAAATTTTTTTTTGGTGGTAAGAACAGCTAACACAAGATCTACTTTTTTCATATTCTAAAGTATACAATACTATATTGCTAATTATAGACACTGTGTTGTACGGCAGGTCTCTAGAACTTATTTTTCTCACCTAACAGAACATTCACACAATTCCCCTTTCCCCCTGGTCCCAGCTCTTGGCAGCCACCATTCTATTCTCTGCTTCTGTGATCTTTACTATTTCAGATGCCTAATATAAGTGAAATCATACAGTATTTGTCCTTTGTAGAGTTTATTTTTTGAAAATGTTATAGCCATTAGATGTCTTGTCAAATTTCCCCGAAATTCTTCGATTTTCATTTGAGTCTCTGGCTTACATCTGCTCATGGGGCCATTCATGCCCCCAAGATGAGAACTATTCTGTACTCTTTTTCTTATCTTCTAAAGACCCTTGCTTCATTCCTTGTACGTACTAAACCCTCAACAGGTATTTGTGTATTGCATTTGAACTTACTCTCCAATCCAGATGGTAGAAAATACTGCTCAGTCTCTGTGACGGCAGAACCTCAACTTCCCAGTACGTACCATGGAGCGCTGCACACGGCAGGTCAGCTTAACCACAAGTGGAACTGCGTGATCTCAGCCTAGAGTTAGAGCTCTATTGAAGTTGTTTAAAGGCCACTCGAGGGCCTGTGATTATCTAGAAGTATTGATGGAGTCAGGAGCTCGATTCTCCTTTTAACCTTCATCTTTACATTTTGAGATCTTTCTGTCTTTATCACTCAGGGGCTTGTCTCACTAACAGGACGGGTTCTCCCCCAGCCAATCCAGTGGCAGCATTTTCCTAAGCACTGATTAAACACCCTCATTATAGACGAACTTACAGTTACGATGGTTTGTGTGCTAGTTAAAGATGAATTGTTGAACAGGATTTGTTGAAGACAAAAAATCAAATTGGAGGGATGGATATAATTTAGAGGGTGAAAAAAAAGTCAGTGACAAGCTGTTTTGTATTTGGTTGGAAGTTGAAAGAACTTAAAATGGTATGATGTCCCCAAGGCACCCATGAATAGCCTATTTCATGTGTTTGATTCTTGAGAAGTGAAGGTATTTTGCTGGAGTCTCCTAAAATTAAGGAGATATGGGTGAAAAAATATCACATTTGGTTTATAAACTCTTCAAGTTTTTCATAAAGTCTGGTTTTTAAGCCTTGAAGCTTTTCTGTATTTCCCTGCCTGCATTGGTGTCCAGAGAGAGATTTGCCTGCATTTTAACTTGTGAGAACATTATTTTTTCCCTAGGCCAGAAAGCAAACCAAATGGTCGGATATTCTCATTTTTATACCTCTAAAAATTCTTGGTTAAATCATCTTTCTCTCCTTTCTCACAATTCATTACATCAAAGAAAGATGCACTTGGAGAAACTGCTCCCTGGAGCCCTCTCTGACCCGCGTCTGCACTGACGCGCTGCTCTCAGGACCCGGAGGGACATTTCCCTCTTCTTCCTTCCTGACTCTCCTCTCTTTCAAGTTTCTCTCTTTCTCTTCCGTTCTCTGTGGAGAATCAGCTCTCTTCTCCAGCTTTCTCCCCTCAGGCAGCCCTGGGCCTTTCTCCTCTCCCGGAAACATCCCAGATGTGTGGAGAGTCCCAAAGCCACTGCCAACGTCACTTTTCTCAGAAATTCCACATCTTTTCCATCCTGGAAGCTGCACATTGTCCACTGATCATGTATACATTCCTTTTATTGGAGTACAGGGAATAATAATTTCCCAAACCCTTATCCAAGTTGGGATCGTGCATTTCTGATTGATTCTTTCAGTTTGGGCCAAATTTCCCTTTGCTGTTCAGAGCTCCCCTCCTTCTATGACTGATTCAAAATGCTCTGAATCACTGACAACAGAAGCAAGGGTAACAGGCTAAACAATGGAGGAAACTCCCTTTCTAAAAAAGAAAATCTCAAATTGGAAATTGAGAAGACTTCAGTACTAGCTATTCTGTTTATATCTTTGGGATGTAAAGAGGGAGATTCAAACCTGGGCTCTGCCACTAAGAGCCCGTGGTGAGTCTTTCCTGGGCCCTGAGCCTCTGCTCCTCACCTGCGCATTGGAATAACAATACTGCTCCCTTAGCTACAACCTGGATCAAAGGAGCAGGGGCCTGTGAAAGTAAACCGTGAAGTGCAATAGATAGTCTATGTGCTAATATTGCCATTGGCATTGCTATTATAGTTGAATTGTGGAAAATTTTATTCTGTCAATATGCTAAAAAATATAGGTTTTCTTGTTAAAAATTACTTTCCCCCTGGTCATCATTATTCCTTTATTATTTTTAACAACTCTTATTTGTATGTGTATGTGCCTGCCATACAGCAGGCACTATGACAGGTGCTAGGGACACGCACACAAATCTATCGGACGTCGGACCTGCCCAGGAGAACACCATGCCCTAGTGATACTGTTTAGTATCACAGAGTGATACCTTTGAGGGTCTAAAAATGTTCTTCTACTTCGACTTGAATTTCTTGTTTTTAATTTAAGCAACACTTATTGTGCACTGTAGACGTGCCCAGCGCTATAGCAGCTGCTTAGGAAACAAGTAGAGGATTTGCTTCCTTTGACTAATTCACACTCATGTAGGAGGTGAAGTCATGAAGTAAGTAACATATTTGGGACAACATAAGGTAAAGGGGCAGTTCTATCTCAAGATCTGGACCTGGTGTTGGACAGGAAATAAAGCTGGACAAACCGTGGGTACAGGGAGTGTGTAGACAGCTTAGAAAACGAAAGGACCAACACTGCTTGGTCCTTTGGAACACGACTTTAATAAAATAAGTACAGCTACTGCTATTACCACTGCTGCCATCACCATTTAAATTCAATAGCTACCTGTGCATTGGGCCCTTTACACAAATTTTCTCCAACCCCCGCAGTGATCCTCCAAGATAGGCATTTTCCTCACTTTACAGATGAGGAAACGGACTCGGAGAGTTAGGTCGTTCACCAGCAAATAAGTTGCAGAGCTGGAATTGGAACCAGGATATTTCCAGCTCCAAAGCTTCCCTCATTCTAATTCACACTGGTGCAATCTGAGTCCGACTGAGAGCAGAGGAACAGTCTTGGCCAAGTGTTTTGAGTACGGAGGCAGGCGGTGAGGAACCGCAGAGGGGAAGAAAGGAAGAGAGTGAAGATGAGCCCATGGCTGAGAACTCTGATGACAGGAGAGGAAGAGGTGAGATATTCAGGTATTGCCCCTCTGGGCCTTAAACATGTTGAGAGGGACTTCTGATATAATTCCTGTCTGATTTGAGTGTCTAATTGCTTGGATGAAGATTTAGAAGATGAACTTATCAAAAAGTGCAGATACAGTGAGTCCAACATGACTATATGGAACGTCAGAGTCAGGATTTTCAAATAGCTAAAAAATTAGGAAAATGTGCTAAATCCACAAACAGGAATTTAATAGAATAGTGTACACGTGTGTCCTTGTGTTAGAAAATATCCAACTGCAAAAACACAGAGGAGAAGAGATATGGCTAAATAGCTGGATATGGGAGAGAGTTTTAAAGGTTTTAAAGGTTTTGCCAGCCCTGACCTTGATACACGCTATCCGTGGGTGTGAGGCCGATCGGCAGATATAGAAAGTCCAGGAGAGTATTCATAGGACACGGTAGGGGTAAGTGTATTTGGAAGTAAGTTCCTGTCTGACTGGGAACTAATGACCAGGATGCAAAGGAAGATGGTGATAACTGGGACGCTGAGTCTAAACAAGGGAAGAATAAGCAGGAAGACGGCAGGTGCCCTGAAATACTTAAAGGCCACCACGTGGCAGATGGATTGGATACATTCGAGCACTCCAGGGGGCAGGGCTGGTTTTAGTGGGTAGAAATTATAGAGAATTGATTTCATTTCATTACAGGGAAGAATAACGTTCTAACAGTTAAAGCTGTCCAGACACTGAATGGGCTACCTCATACAGCAGTAATGAGAACCATGGCCTACCGGAGAAAATTTAATTACCAGGAAGTGCTTAAGTGCTCAATGTTAGTTCTAATCCCCTCTTAAGAAATTAAAAATAGTCTTGAACTATGTTGTCTGCTATATTATGTGATAGTGTCTTTCTTACATTATATGATTGGTTTTTATATTACTGTTTTATTTTTATTTTTCTTAAAGGCAGAAACAGAGCTCTTTTAGTTGATTTATGCATAATGGTGTTGGATATTTGTCTTGGGGAGATACCAACATTTAGGTGTGCTTACCTCTTGGAAAAAATGGAGTCATTACTAAGTTCTTCTTTCTCGTGACAAAAAAGTTTACATCAAGATAGGAAATGACGCAGATGTTCTGACGTCTCTTTGCCCACAGCAGTCGCCTGCTGCACTCGACTGTCAGTTTCCTGAGGGCGGTATTTTTGTCCTAATATCCTTTATATTCTCACACATTGGGCCATAGCAATCATTCATTTAATTTTTTAAAAAATAAATGAATGAATGATTTACCGGACATGTTCAGGCAGAACATAACAAACAAATAAATCTGGGATGTTGTATATTGATTTAGATCCTGGGCCGACATTTGATCTCAGACAAAAGGGCATCTTCACTTCTAGGACTGAATAATTATGTCCTCAGAATCCATTCCATACACTTCTGTGTGGAGAGAGTTCCAAGTATTAATAAAGTAGAGATGTTTGTGGACGGGCTGGAGGGATATAGAATGAGGAGGGTGGTGCAGAGAGGCTTGTGTGGGGCTGAGGGCGGTGGGCTGGGCCAAAGAAACATGAATTTGGGTTGGCAGAGAGCACTGGGGACGCACAGTAGCAACCGTGGATTGTCTGGCATTAGAAGGGAGCAGGCTACCTCTCCGTGAGAAGCTGTGGTTTCTAGGGCAAACCTCTTAAGACATGGTGACGAAAGACCTGGATTCTCTTGGGTGGCAGGGTTGGGATGGAAGGCGGAGAGAGAACTTCATGGATGTTGCCAGGGCTTCCAGGGGTCCTAGGAGCTACAATACCGGTTTTGAAAAACAAGGAATTGCTGTTCATGTGCGTCGTTATCAATATGGAGAAAGCAGCATGATTTGCAAAGTGGAGAAGTACGTCATTAAAACGAGTAAATGTATGTGAAGCTGTCTGTTCTGATCAGAATCGTGTTGAGCACTACATCCCAAATTAACCAGACCCCATACCACCTATGGTAAGGTTCCTGAGGACACGAACAGCCCGAGCGTTTCAACGTTTGGGATCCTAGCATGCTAGCGGGAGAAGCGACTTCGTCAATGCCGCTCCTCTGCCCTCAGGAAACACAGGGCTGAGTCCGGGTCGGCCGGAAGTGGAGACCGGACGCACATCTACGTCTCTCCTCGCCCGCCCAGGAAACGGCGGCCCCCAGCCCCAAAGGTAGTCGCTAAAATGAAAAGTGAACCCGAGCCTTCCAGCGATCCGTGTGACTTACACGTAGGAGCCAGAGCTGACGGGACACAGGCGCCGTCTGCCCGCACTGTGCTCGCACTCTGCGCCCCGCAGCTCGCCGCAGCCTCGCAACCAGCCGGGGGTGGATCTGATGCCGCGGAAACGTGCGGAAACGCAGGTCAGAGCGTGGAATCGCTTCCGGGCCATGCGGCCGTGAAGTGGCGGAGCTGCGACACAGCGGGGCGCCGGCTCTCCGTGCGCTCCTGGTGGGGAGGGGAGCTGCGGGTGTGGACGCCTGTGCGCTCTGGTGGCTACGGTTTGCACTGTGCCCTCTCCAGTTCGTACGTTGACACCCCAACCCCCAGCACCTCAGCACGCGCTCCTGTGTGGAGCAGGGTCTCTGCGGAGGTAAGCGGGTTAAAGCGAAGTCACTGGGTGGGCCCGTCCGATTTGACTGTGTTCTTATGAAAAGGAGAAACGTGGGGGCCGGGCGCGGTGTCGCTCGGGGGCTTCCCCAGGACCTTTCACGAGGTGGAAGGTGGCGGGAGCAGAATGCAGTTCTCTCTGCAGAAACCCACACCTGCCAGTCTCCTTTGATCAAGCTTTAAGCCTTGGCCTGCAGGTCTTCAGACTAGTTTTTGTCTGGGGCGAGGACCACTCCTTGGAGAGTGCTCGATACACGGGCTGCCGCGTTCTCGTTCTCAGCCTCGCGGTTCCTGCCTGCTTTACAGCGCTGGGGGAACCCCTGCCCCTCGCTCCGTGTTCACCCAGGGCCCCCCTCACTGTTCACATCGACCCTGCTTCTGCACCAAAGCTGCCACACTGGGCCACCTGGCTGCAGCACCCTCAGTGGTTTATCTCCTCGTGCATCCTCGCACGCCTCTTGCAAACACAGTCGAGCCTCTTACCGTGTGGATCCAGCCGCCAGCCTCATCCAACCGACCTGGCACTGAGCACAGCGGGAGGGAATCGCACCGCCTTTGAGGCTGGCGTTCCCGCCTTGGGCGGATCCGCAACCTGGTCAACTTTGTCTTCAATTTTCCACAGTGACCGATTTATTTTGTACTGTTTTATTACTAATAAAAGCTATTGTCTTTATTTTTATTGATAAAATAACAGTAGTACATATTTATGGTGTACATGTGATATTTTGATACGTGCATACAATGTGTAACGATCAAATCAGAGTAAGTGGGACATCCATTACCTCAAACATGTATCTCTTCTTTATGTTGGGGACATTCCAATTCTTCTCTTCCAGCTGTTTTGAACTATACGATGCATTATTGTTAACTATCGTCACCCTATGGTACGCTAGACCTTATTCCTTCTATCCGTATTTTTGTACCATGAACCAACCTCTCTTCATACCCCTCTCCCTCCTGCCCTTCCCAGCCGCTAGGAACAACCAGTCTACCAACTACCAACTCTCTACCTCCGTGAGGTCCACTGTTTTAGCTCCCACATGTGAGATTGTGCAGTATTTATCTTTCCGTGCCTGGCTTATTTCACTTAACATAACGGCCTTCCGTCCCATCGTGTTGTTGCAGATGACAGGATTGCATTCTCTTCATGGCTGAATAATATTGTATTGTGTGTGGATACAAGACATTTTCTTCATCTATTCATCACTCAGGATGGACAGCTAGGTGACTCCGTATCTTGGCTGTCGTGACTAGTGCTGCTATAAACATGGGAGTACAGGTGTCTCCTTCACATTCGGATTTCCTTTGTTTCGAATATATACCCAGCAGCGGGATTGCTGGGTCCTATGGCAGCTCTGTTTTCAGTTCTGTGAGGAATCTCCACACTGCTCTCACAGTGGCTGTGCTAATTTACACTCCCACCAACAGTGCACAGGCGGCGCCCTTTCTCCACATCCTCGCCAGCACCCATCATTTTTGTATGTTGATTTTGTATCCTGCAACTTAACTGAATTTGTTTATCAGTTCTAACAGTTTTTTTGTGGAGTCTTTAGGTTTTTCTAAATACAATACCTTGTTGTCTGTGTACAAGGGTAATTCGACTTCCTTCTTTTCAATTTGGATGCCCCTTATTTCCTTCTCTTTCCTAATTGCTCTGATGAGGACTTCCCATGCTATGTTGAATAAAAGTGGTGAAAATGGACATCCTTGTCATGTTGCAGATATTAGAGGAAATAACTTCAATTTTCCCATTCAGTATGACCTTAGCTATGAGTTTGTTCTATATGTCCTTTATTGTTTTTGAATTATGTTCCTTTCGCAACTAGTTTGTTGAGTTTTTTTTTTTAAATCATAAAGTTTTGTTGAATATTGACTAATGCTCTTTAAAGATCTATTGGAATGATCATGTGGCTTTTGTCCCTGATTCTATTGATGCAATGTACCGCTTCTATTGTTTTACACGTGTTGAACCATCCTTGCCTCCCTGGGATGGGAGGAATCCCACTTGATCATGGTGAATGATCTTTTTAATGTGCTGTTGTATTGGGTTTGCCAGTAGCTACTTTAAATCTTCAATGCCTTCTTTAACCCTCTTATCACCCCCTGAGAACATCCCCCCATGCCCCCACCCCCGGTCTCTGCAACTGATTATGCCTTTGACCAAGACCATCCACGGGACCACTCAGATCATTTGTGTGGCCCAGTGCAAAACAAAAACTCAGGGGTCCTTGTTCAAAAATCAGGAAAATGTGCCAGGAAAGGTAATAAAATAAAAAGATTTTTTCTTTTTTTGCAGTCTCTCAACTTGTTATGGTGCTTTTTAAAAATTATGCTATTTAATGATATTCTATGCAAAATCAAATAAAATTTTAAATTATAAGCATCAGTTTTACTGTTCAACCACAATGTTAAGTATAAGAGAATTTAATTTGTGTGCAGAATCATAGAAACTATGTGTCTTAGTCTGCTGGGCCTCTGTGACAAAACGTCATGAACTGGGTGGCTTATAAACAATAGACATTTATTTCTCACAGTTCTGGACGCTGGAAGTCCAAGATCACGGAGCAGGCAGCTTCAGGGTCTGGCAAGGGCCACTTCCTGGTGCATGGACGGTGCCTTCTCACTCTAACTCCATATTGTAGAAGGGACATGGGGTCTTTCTTGGGCATCTGTCATAAGGCACTGATCCCATTCACTAGGGCTCTGCCTCCAGGATCTAATCACCTATCAAAGACGACACCTCCTAATACCATCGCTTTAGGGATTAGATGTCAACCTGTGAATTTTGAAGGGACACAAACGTTCAGTCTGTAGCACTACACATTTGTATTTCATAGTTCATACATATATATGTATTTAATTCTTAGCAGACAGTGGAAACACTACTTAACTATTTTTATTTCACTACCAGCACTCTCTACTGTGATTTGCTGATAAGTAAGGAAAAACTGAAAGGAGAAGGAACTGTGGGTTACTCCACCTTTCTTGTCCTTCTTTGTCATCATTTCAGCATAAAGAGTCAGCTAACACAGAAAGCAACACAAGTCAGGGAAGACCTAATAGGGCTCTTGGTTGTGCCTTTCCTTACAACGCCATTATTTTCTTTCTGTATTTGATGCATGTTTAGGTTGAAAAGGAAGTATGGCCTTGGGGGCTGTCTGTGTGTGGATAATGTAACAAGCTTACCTTGACCCCTGCACACGTGGGTCCGCGGCAGGTCTGTGCTCATGGGGTACCAGGAAGGCTCTATGCTGATGGAGCAGCAGGGGACCGCTGTGGCCGGACATGCATCGTGGAGGTATCTCCTCTGCTCACAGCATGTCCATCGTTCCATGGGACTTCATTTACAGATCACAAGTTCAAAGATGAAATTATCAAAGATTCAAGATGGTGACAGCAGAGCATTAAACAATGTGCAGGCCCCTTCTGATCACCTGGCCCCATGTGACTACACAGGTGATAGACACATGATACTCTTTTGGCCCCCAAAAAACACAATTCTGTATGTGCTCCCCTCTCAGAACTGCCCCGCATTGACAAGTGCACCCACATGCACTTTCTTATTTTCATTGCACCTTGACTCGTCCTTCCTCATTTATGACCAATTTCTCAGCCTTGGCTTTAGACCCTCCTCCTCTTGTGTTCTCCATGCTCTTGCATGGGTTTAATCTTGCCATCGCTGCCACATTCTTACAAGCTTGTTCAATGTTCCTCCTGCAACAATAACAACGATCACACAAAAACATCTGCAGTTACCACCTCTGCTTCCGCCCACAGCCGAGCACCTCACAAGAATACTCCTCAGTCACTCCTCTCAATTCTTTAACTCTTATGTTGTCTCTTGAAAATATTTGAACTATTTCAAGGATATAGGAAGAGAACTGAGGTCTTTGCTCTTTTTGTGTTATTATCTGTTCCTCACGAAGTCACGCCAGCTGGGTTCCAGCCCTCACTGAGCTGTTCACAATCTGTGGGAGCAACAGCCAGTCAGAGTGGAATCGTCCCCAACATGAAGTTAGACATTCTTGCATTCTGGGGCTTTCACTTGATTTCCCCAACTTGAAATGTTTGCAGCACATCCAGAGCACATGCTGGTTGTATTTACAGAATAAGAGATGCAGGTTAAAAAGCAAAACAATGACTCATCATCTGGGTATCTGGATTTTAAAACATGAAATAATCAAAATCATGAATGTCTTTGGTGTCTGAAATGGGATAATTAATTTTCCCTCTAATCTGTCTGTTTTGCAACTGCTCAACTGGCATCTTTAATCCCTGCCCCTGCGTTGGAGCGCCCTGGAGTCACACACCTCCGGCCGGTCCTGAGCTTCCTCTGACTTCGTGCCCCAGGGAAATGCAGGTTCATTTCCTCAGGGGTCCGAGCGTCACAACTCAGTCTCCTCAGACTCCCAGTTAAACTGGAAGGTGTCCCCAGGTGAGACGGTGAAGGTGCCTGACGATTCGCAGGAACTTCCAGTGGGGTTTCCTGTGGAAGGAACCAATTTGTTCTGTAACTGAGGGCTGCAGAGCCAAGCCTCAGGTGAGCAGATAAGTAGGACTGTCAGGGTCCTGATAGAGCCTCCTGGCAAACTGTCTGAATCCAGACGCTGACCTCACCTCCTGCTGCCCTCGGGGAGTAGCCACAGGCAGATCAGGGAAGACCAGAGGGGGCCAGAGCAGTGTGGGGCCTCCCGCGGGCCTGAGCGGCTTCTGCTCCGTCAGGTCCCATGAGACCCTTCTTTTCCACAGGCTCAGACACCTTCTTGGAAGGAGGCTGGAGTAGTGTCTGCCCTGGAGGAGATGATGTGGCCCCTTACCTGGGGCACAGCATAAATTCAGTGGAGAGGTGGCTGCGTGGACATGCTATGAGTTCCTCTGACAAAGAACAGCAGCGAGTGCCAACCAACCACTGCAGACTATGACCTGCCACTCAAATGGCCACATCATGCCATCCACAGAGGAGCTGAGCCGGCTGGGCTTCTGCTTGCTGCAAGCATGAGCCTTCTACCCCCACTGGCAAATTCCCACGCGTCATCCAGAAGATGGATTTCTCTCTGCTGTGAGAGACGGTGAGTGTCATCTCTCCTCACTGCGTGCACATCACGTCACCAGCTCAGCAGTCACCTTTGCCCTTAACAAGCAGGGCTCTTGGCAACTCAGAGGGAGGAGGGGAAATCTTGGTTGGAACCAGACAGCTGGAAGATCCATGCCCCTAATCTGAAAAAGAAATTGAAATCATACATTTTCTATTTCAAAAATTTCTCGTGTCCCCACAGCACATTATAGGATCAACTTTCTGTTTTATTCTACACAGTCTCAGTCTTAGCTCTGACCAGGACCCCATTTTATACTCTGCCAGGCTATTCACATTGACGCTAATGTGTACTTTGTTTTAGTATACTTGATCCCATTGCATTGCACAAGAACTGAAGAGGATGTGAACTTCTTCTAACACCCTTTCTCGTAAACTCATTCCTTCTGTAGTGTTAAAGGTTGAGTTAACCGAACTTCCATCTTGCTCATGTTTAGATTTAATACAATCCTATGGGTGACTGAAGGGCTTCATGGCTGTCCAACATGGGTATCCGATGGGTTTCAAATTATCAGTAAATATTTAGATAATTTTTTTTGGTTGAGTACATGTTTTGTTTAACCAATCTATGATTCCTAATTATTAAATTCTTCCCCTGAACCCAACTCAAAGGATTATATGAACAAAAATAAAACAAACTTCTCTTCTATAGCCACTGGCAAACTAGTTTCTGTACAAATTTTAATATGTAAGCCTTCTGTACTTGCTTTTAAAATCTAAAATAATATAAATACCAAACATTACAATAGGAGATGAGTATTAAAAGAATGTAAAACTAAAATGCTGAAGCAGCAGACAACTCACAGATTTTTGTTAAGATGGCCACATTGTTTTCTGTTCATCACGTGGCTCATTCTAACAGAATTAATTTATTTCTAAATGGAATGTTTTACAGAGTGTCCTGTTTAATTTTCACAGTACCAAAGGCCAAAGATCATTTCTTAATCATCCCTTAAATCTTCCCCTCTAGAGCATTTGTGACCCTTCTCCCATTAAATAAAGGAACACACTAAGGTAGACAGTGAGGTGTGGATGAGGGCTTGAAGGGGCTCTGACCCGGGCGTCTCTGTAGCTCTTCTGCATTCATCACTAACAGATCTTCACCTTGGGCGAAGCTTTGGATCACCTTGTATTTTCCCAGTCTGACAAAACAATGGGCTTTGATCTTTAGGGTCCCCTCTCATTAGAAGCAGCTCTGGGACTATTAGTCCATGAATGTAAATCATTATACTTTAACATTTGATGTGATAGGAAATATTAGGTATTCATGCCAGGCAGAATGTTCTAATAGCTTGATTTCTATATGTTGATTCCACAGGATACAGACTTTTTTTATTTTTTATTTTTTTGGTTTGTACACACTAAGTTTAATTATGAATCAAATACTAGGATTTCTGAGTTGTGTTCAAAATGTTAGACACAGTTTAACTGAACACTCTGTAGGAAGTTCGGGGCTGGCTTCATGGGCAATAGCACATTTTCCCCTTTACCCCACTTCTCAGAAGAGGCCCAGCCTTGGTTTAAAGCTCTGCTATTGATGAAATTCTGAAATTCTTAATAATTATATCTTTGAACTTGTGTTTTATACATGAGCAGAGGGGGTACAGGCAATACGTGTGTCCACCATGCCTGGCTGCGCCATTTGCATATAGCTTTTGTGACGTGCCGCAAGAATTCCTGTGCACCCACAATGCCCATGGGAGTTCAAGGTAAGCTGTTAAGTCCATGAATGTGCAAAGGAACACTGACAGCCCCAAAGGCCATGCTTTCCTTTTGAACTGGAACTTTCTTTGAATGCAAAAAAAGGCAATGACCTTCTAAGAAACACAGCAGCCAAGAAGCCCTGTCATAACAGTTCTTACTAGTGTTTGCTCCTGTATTAACCAACCAGTTACATGGGAAATGACGATACAGAAGGACAGGGTGATCCATCGCCCCTTGTCCTTCCAGCCCTTCCTTATTCACCACTGAGCCGAGTGCAGACACTGTTGGTAGAATGCTCACATATCAAGAAGTTAAACAAGAGTTTTGTACAGTGTTTCCACTGCTCTGGTAAGAACAAAACACACGTAGGCATATGGGCTACCAAATACCAACGTGTAATTTCAGTGACTCTGCATGCAAGTTAAATGCTTATGGTTTCCTTTAAAACTGGCATTTCCTTTAAAACTACCATTGCATGGTATAATGATGAATGGTAAAATTTATGCTAATAATTAAAACATAAAAATACAGTATTTATTTATAATGTTATTAAACACAAGTAAAATAAACTCTTTGCCTATTCAAGAGACAGTGACCACAGAGGAAAGGAACAGAGTTTACGTTTTAGTGCCTTTCACCGTAGGCACTTGTTTCCAGTCTTTTGAACACGGGTTTCCTCATTTTTCCTTTGCTCTGGGTCTCACGAATTACCTAGCCAGTTCTCAGGGAAATACGGGCTGTTCCCTGGAAAGCCAAATCATGACTCATCCAAAGTTGACCACGTTTAAGTCCACACTTGCTCCATCGTTAGCCTGGCTCTGACGCTGGGAGAGCCAGCAGATGGTAGGCAGGCAGGCTGAGTAGAAACCAGCAGTGCCAGGGGGAGAGAATCCTAAGACAGGGTGGGAGGCTTGACAGTTGAGACCCAGGTTTGCTTCCACTTGGCTGAATGCTTGTGACCTCGTCCTTACCTTGGGGAATTTTCCCATCTGTGAATCAAAATTAGATCACTAAGGTCATTGGCAATTCTTAGAGAGACAATATTAGAATTTGGTAGGTGGCTGACTCATGAAATACTGGAAAGTATCTCCCCACACCCAAGCCACTCTAAGCAAGCACAGAATCTTGGTAAACACAGTATACTAATCATGCAATTGTGCATCAAAAGAAGTTCCCTTTGGCGTTCCTAAGACTAGATGTCCCTGCCCCTGTCCCCCAGGACCCCTCCTGTCTAGAATTTCTCAAGTCTCCACTGTCTATCACTGTCTTTCTGGTTTGGACGGGAGGGTAAGACTATACCCAATTACTTTGTTTTACACATTGGTTATCTAATCATTGCTTCCAGAAGTTTAACTTAAAACTCACACATTCGTACATTGTGCCTCACACGTTACCAGCGCTCAGCCTTCTTTCTCTGGGACAGAGCGTCTTACACACAGCTCTTCCACCTTTTCTGTTTGCTCTTTCAAGGGATCTACTCTTGGGGACGGAGGTGGGCTTCTTACAACTCCACACTTCTGAGAGAAGAGTTATCCCAACAGCGCCTAAATGAAAGGTCTCTCCCAGCCAGGGTGGCCCCGGCTTAACCCTAGCTCGCAGGGGAGGGTGGTGCGCAACTGCATTCTGCAAAGTTTCCATCCGCGATCCCCCGAGTGTACTTGCTGCCTCCAAAGCAGAGATCAATATTCATGCTTTACACAAGTTCCATTTAGCAGTTTTTAGCATACCCACAAATTAATAGATAAACTTGTTAAGAACTCAAGAAAAAAAATAGTTTGTTGATGTAAATTGTTCCTCTGCTGGAAGTCCAGAAAAAATAATCAACAGTTTCACTTGTTGACAGTTATATTTTCTTAAATCAATTATTTCCATGATTTTTCTACAAAAGCAGCATACTGTGACTATTGGTGTATTAGAGCACCAGCTAATCATTTTCTATCTTATTGCTAATAATACCGGGTTGGCTTTCTTTAAAACACTGTACGATTTTGAAATGGGAACATTAACTGACCTCCAATGGAAAAGAAACCCTCCTCCACGGTCATCTTCTTAATTGAAAGTGCTTTTTTAATGCAATAAAAGAACCTTGTGACAGACTGGATATAAAGTGTGAAAGATTAATCGTGAAAAAAATAAAAGAAGTAAAAGAAGCATCGCTTTCTATTCATCTAGCGCAACATAAAGTGGATGAGAAGGACCTACTGCAAGTGGGGTCATCCCTCGCCATTCTTGCCCTAAGTGCTGAGAAAACAGAGAGCAAGAAACTCACTGACATAAAAATTGACCAGGGGACGTGAGGACATTTTAGCTACTGGCTATGAAATGCGTCTCAGCGTGCCTTTGCCCGGGTCCTGCCTGCAGCGTCACTGAGGGAGAGGAGAAGGGAACGGCCGAGCCCCTCCTCCATCCCCACGGGTGGGTGGCTGCGAAGTCCCGACGCCTCAGGACCACGCGGGGAAGAGGCCCCCATGTATCCCCCTGGAAAACTACTTCCCGAGGAACTCTATCACAGTGTCACTTAAGTGTTCCTAATATTAGTCTTAACTGTTCTTTCTTCCGCATCCTGGGAGGTTCCTCGTCTGCCTTTGGAGCTCGATGCGCCGCCCCTCGCCGTGCGGGGCAGCTGCGGGCGGAGCACCTGTCCGGACGCGTGGCCCGCTTCGCGCACGTTCGTTCATCCTTCCTCCGTGTTGGCCGAAACGGTTGCTTTGATGTGAATAGTTTTGTTGCTCTTTTTTTTCCTCACTTCTTTGGCATGAGTTTCGATTAGTATTTATTAATTTATCTGGGCAGGTCAGGGCTTATGTCGGGAGAAACGACAGTCCCTCCGCCCAGGCCCCTTGGTGTGGCTAAAGTAGGCTGTTCCTTCACTCTACGTGGACAGCGGCTCCGTGCATTCAGAATCAGGAAAACAAGAAAGCTGGTTTTTTGCATAAGGCACACTGATTTTGAGCTGTGGCGCAAATGATAACCTTTCCGGGTAGAAGAGGAGAGGAGACTCACACACCGTGGTCCTCAGCTCACCTGCGCACGCCTCGCAGCCTCCCGACACGTGCACCTTCTGTGTGCGCTGCGCTTCTCTCCCCACGCTCGGCCTGTCTCCCGCTGACGAATGGTCGTAATGAAGAGAGTTAACACAGGGATAATTTATTCAATAAATTGTTCCTGGGGAAGATCGTCTGTGACGCTGAAAGACCTAAAATGCAGGAAATTATCTATTTAATTTATGAAAACTGTGATTTAATCATGCCGGCAGAATAACTGTCCACTGTATTTGAATATAAGTAAATAAATGTCCGAGCGATGCAGAGTTTATTTAGCCCTTCATATGCAATAAACATAACGTCCACACCTTCTTCTCAACTCTTCCTTGACTTTCAAAAATATTTTACAGAATTTTCTTCTGTATTGAAGATATTGAAAATACCTAAAGGTGAGGTGAAGGAAAAGAGAGTCTGGACATTCAGCAGAGTAACTTTTAAAAAGGAAACATGACTAATTTCTACTCATGTCTCCTTAGAGATATTGAAGAGACCTTGCCAACCTAACGATTTGCAAAGGTAATCTACACATGTACAACACTCTCTCTCTGGATAAGAGTAAAGGCAATGGATGTTCAAACTTTTTTCTTACTTTGAAGGATGCTGTGATCTTCCCTCCATCTCTTCTTTTATTCTCTGTAATTTTTCAACCACCCAACAAAACACTGATAACAGGTGCTTTTATTTAAGAGTAGTTCTGCCTTACTCGAATGTATTTTGGCCATGGAAAATATTTCGAGTAAGGGAGAAACATCAACAAATTTAGAAAGCAATACTAAACAAAACTAATTGAGTCTACCAAGAGCTTCCAGGGTCACCATGTTTGTGTTTGGATTCTGGTAGAGAAATGCTTAGGTTTTGTGCTGACATGTGACCAGGTGAAGTCCTGGCCCCTATCAGAGCTCTGTAATTTGCATAGTGTTGTAACGCTGTAGCTGTGATTGTATAGCATCTTGGCAAATTTTCTTTTCTTCTTCATTCAGCATGTTTGAATTCTCCATAGTTGCTGCTGAGAAAATTCAAATGTTCAGCTTTCAGAATGCATGGAATATGTGGATTCTTTCTTTTAAAACTTTTCTAATTTTCATATTGTAAAGAACTAATCTAAATGAAAATCTGTAGACATCTATAATTTTTACAAGAAACTTTTTGTGACTTTAGATATGTACTGTCCAATATGATAGATACAGGTCGAGCATCTCAAATCCAAAAATCCCAAGTCCAAAATGCTCCAAAATCTCACACCTTTTGAGCACCTATATGATGCTCAAAGGACATGCTCAATGGAGCATTTTGAATTTAAGATTTTTGAATTTGTGATGCTCAACCATTAAGAATATAATGCAAATATTCCCAAATCTGAAAAAATCCAAAGTCTGAAACACATTTGGTCCCAAACATTTTGGATTAGAGAAACTCAACCTGTATTAACCACATGTGGCTATGGAGCACTTGAAACGCAGCTCGTCCAAATTGTGATGTTCTGTCAGTGTCAAATATACACCGATTTAAAAAACTCAGTATAAAGAAATAATGAAAAACACGTCAATAATTTTTATGTTGATTGCATATTAAAATTATAACCTTTTCTATATTTGGGGCTAAATAAAATACATTATTATAATTAATTTGACTTCTTAAAAACCTTTTAATGTGACTAAAAATTTAAAGTTACATTTTAAAATTATTATTTATTTATTTTTGATTTCAGAATATTATGGGGATACAAACATTTTGGTTACATAAATTGTCATTGTACCATTTGAGTCAAAGCCACAAGTGTACATGCCCCAGATAGCGTGCATTGCGCTCACTAGGTGTGAATTTACCCATCCCCTCCTGCCCCCTCCCAGGTGGCTTGATTGTGCATCGAGCTGTGCTTCTATTGGACAGTGCGTCTTCAGAGTGTGCTGGGAACTTGAGCCATCTACCCCTCCAGTTCCTCACTGATGAATGGCTTGCTTTCCTCCCTTCCAGGGGAGTTTCAGCCGCCCATGCGACTGGCTGCTACTGTGTTTGAATTCAGATAATTCATGATGTTGATAGCGTTGCAGAGGTTGGAAGGTCTCTAGCCATTCATCATCTCAGAAAATGGGACCACAATTGGCAGCTGTGGCCAGGCTGAATAATCCTGATGAAGACGCCATCCTGTGTAACTTTATATGGGGCTTGTCAGTGTTTGCATTCATTAAAAATAGGCATGCTCAGGGAATTCATGGGGCTTAATTCCAATAATATTTCAATTCACAATTATTACAATCCATAGTTTTAATTAAGTCTCCTGCACTTGTGTGTAGGCCTCCCTGTCATGAGAGATTGCCTGAGCTGGGACCAAAGGAAGTTCAGCTATTGTTTACTAATGGATGTGCCTGGTGTAGCTAGAGCTCCTAGCTATAGTACATTGAAAATTAGTCACATATTGCTATGTAGTATGTTTATTAATTATGATCTTTATGGGTATTCTCATAAAGAGACAGCCTCTTGTATCCAATTTCTTAAAGTCTGGGTAGCATCTTGGGGAAGAATTGAATTTTAAGTATAGCAATATTCTTCTTCAATATTGAACTTATGCAGTCTTTATTCTAAAAAGTATTTAGTTTAGACTAACTGATATGCTATTTAAATCACACATTTTTAAAACTGGCTACATTGTAGCTAGTGCATATTTTAAGTACAGTTCTCTCAATTTATTTAACACTAGTTGATTCTTGGGACTTTATCTTTGAAATTTTATGCTCATTTAACCACATTTTTGGGAGCTTTGTTCAACATTATGTGTTTTTATTTCCTGAAAGCCATACACTTTATAAAATGAATTACAAAATTTCAAATAAAGATAGCTTAGTAGATGCAAAACTAAATATACTATTTACGTGGAGAAAAGATGATTAACTACAAGAGACAAACACTATAATACAACTCACACTTTATGTCTTTCTATTCTAGCGTTACAAAAATTCTTTTAAAAAGATAAAAGAGTGGTTATATATAAAATGATATTTTTTACTAAAATGAATTAATATTCTCAGTAGACATGATAAGATAATATTCTCTCTTTGTGGTTCACTTTCTTCACATAAGTGCTAAAATTCAGCCCCCAAAAAACTGGCGTTGGGGATTTCCATTCTGACTCAGATGAGAGTCTGTCGTAGACCACAATTCCTCCTGACATGTAGAAAAACCATCTGTGTGAAGCTACTGTGGAGTTTCTGAGTCAGCCAGGACTTGAGAGGTCACTACCCAGGAGTGCCCAGCATTTTACAAGCAGTGCTTCTTCCAGGGTATTTGCCAACTGGAGTGCCTGGGATGTTTCTGAGCATCCAGGCTGCTTTAGCAGAAGGTGGCAAATAAGAGATACTACACCTGCAGAGATTTTGACAACTTTGTGGTGTTTGAGGGGAAGAAGTCACAGAGCTGTGAGGGGCCGAAATCCTGCGGTGAGTAAAGGATCCGAGACGGAGCCTGACACTCAGCCCGTTCTCTCCAGGATGCTGGCAGAACTTCTGTATAACGTGGGCAGAGTTCTCCAGAAACCTGGAACATCCAGAATATAAAGATTAGCAATCAGGACTGCCCCCCACCCTGGGGAGGAGCCCTGGCGACATCCAGATCTTACTGGACTCCTACAGGGCTGCGCCCTGGAGCTGGGTGTTAGTGAGGCAGGGGACCTGGCAACGTGGCTCCAACTCACTTCCACTGAGTTCGCGACGGGACTGGGGAGATTAGCCCCGACTCTGGCTGGAGGGATGGGCGGGAACCGTGTGGAGGAAGCATGACTGTGTGCCACCAGAATCATTTACGTACAATGTCACCATTTACCAAATACTACTGGTCACGCCAAGAGACAGGACTAAAGAATTAAAATCTGAGGGAAAAACAATGACAATAGGAACATGCACAGGTGATCACGATTTCAGAATTAGAAGTTGAGAATCTTGGAATAACTATGAGGAATTTATTTAATAAACCGGAGAGAAAAGATCTTAAAATATATAAAGATATGTACTTTTTTACCAGAAAATTTCAACCTAGCAACACAAAAATAAGAAATTTTAATTAGAGAAAAATAACTTGAAATTCAGTTGTTAATAAATGGATTTCATACAAATTATATAAGCAGAAGGCAGGATTAGTAAATAGAAAGACAGCTCTATAGAAAATATATGTATTATAGCAGGGAATAAAATGAAAAAAAAAAGGATTGACAATATAGAATAAAAACATAAAAGACATACAAGACGTAGTGGAAAAAGCCAAACATGTGTCACTGGTGTGCCAGAAATAGAGAAGGGAGAGAATGAGGCAGAAGTAATATTTAAACATATAATGGCTGAGAATTTTCTAAAACCATTAAAGTTACGGATTCAAGAATCTCCGGGTACCCTGATCTGAATAATTATAAAGACGAATGAAAAAACAAGAGAGAGAATGAGAGCGAGTGAGAGCGCTTCGGTGCAGCCACAGCGGGAGAAACATGCATTACCGTCAAAGAAGTGAAGATTAACAATTAACTTTTTGACAAAAATTATGAAAATGATAAGAAAATGGAAAGATATTTTTTAAATGCTGAAAGACAATTAACTAACAACTTATAATTCTATTTTCATCAAAATTAAAGTTAAATAATTAAGAAAAACCAAATACTAAAATATTCAAACATTTTAAACATCTAGGTCCCGCAGAACAGAGCTTCAAAATGTATATAGCAAAAATGGACAGAACCAAGAGGAAAGACAAAGTCGCAATCATCTATAGCTGGTAATAGAAGCCGACAAAAGATCCGTAAAGATACAGAAGATCCTTCTATATAGTTAACAATATGGCGATTGTAATACAGTTAACAAACTAAAAATTGACATACCTGTAACACTGAGCCCCAGGTGGCAAAATGCTCTGTTTTCCAGATAAGACTCTTACCAAAACGGACCCAATGCTGGATCATCAAGCATAGTTCAGCACTTCAAAGTATTTAAATCATTCAGAATATGTTCTCTGATTACAATGGAATTAAACTAGAAATCAATAGTATAAAAATAATAAAGCCACCAATTATCTCAAACAATACATCCATAAATAAATAGTGCACAAAACAAATACACAATGGAAATTGGAAATATTTTGAAAGGAACGCTAAAAAAGTGCTACATGTAAAAACTCGTAGGATGTTCCTAAGTAGTACTTAGAGCAATATTTATATTCTTAAAACCATGTATTAGAAAAGATAAAAAAGTCTGAATATTTATGTTATAAGTATTTATCTTCAAAAAATTAGGAAAAGGAAAACAAATTACACGAATGAAAACAGAAGGATGGAAATAAGAGCAAGAATGAACGAAATGAAGAATATAAATGTCACAGATCAAATCGACAAACCAAAAGATTGTTCTTTTAAAAGGCCAAAACAATTGGCAGGCCTCTAGTAAAAAAGTTTAATAAAAGAAGTAAATATATAAATTATCAACGTCAGTAATAAAATTTGGTATAAAAATAAAGATACCTCAGATTTAAAAAGATGCTAAGAGGAGGTAGTGAGCAAAGCTGATGTTAGTAAACTTGAAAATTTAGATGAAATGAACATACTCCTAGGAAAACATAACTCACTGAGGCTAAAACAAGAAGAAATAATTTTTTAAAAATAATTCTGTATGTAAAAATTAAGTTGAATATGTAATTTAAAATATCCCAAAGAGAAATCTCTAGGCCCAGCCATATTCAAAATTATACTGTAGGTGCTAGACAGTGAAAACATACCAGGAAACAAAAATAAAAGTCATAAAAATGGGAAAGGTCAATTAATAGAGCTGATAAGTCCATTGAAGATTTCTGGATATGATGTCAGTGTACAATAATCAACTTAAGGTATATATCAGTAACGCTGAAAATTTTTAAATACTACTATTTAAAATGTCATTGAAAAAAATCAAATGACTTATTTAAATCTAGTGAAAGTTATTTAAGAGCTCTTTACACTGAAAATTGAAAACTATTCAGAAAAATTAAGAACCTAAATAAATGAAAAATATGACATATTGATGGGTTTGAAGATCCAGTATCATTACGTTGTCCGTTCAGCAGATATCTGCAGATCTTTCACTGATAAAAAGTTTACAGTCCAGATGGGAGATCCACATACATCTGGAGGCAGACCACCAGGTAGCCTGTAAGCAGGACCAACATTTTACTCAGAAAATAAATTTTACTCTACTGAAATGTCTGTGCAAGAATTTTAGTGCTGTGTCATGGAACACATGAGAAAGCATCTAAGTGCAGGGTTACCAACTTTCTGAGTTTGAATAATATTGCTGCCTGATTGAGATGCTTTTATGCTTGCCTAAATAAATTTACCTTAATAAATTCACAGGTAAGATTCCTTTTATGTCAATCAGTCTGTGGCACATTATACATTATACTCTTTCAAACAATAATAATGGCTAACACTTAATGCAGCCAGGCACTATTCTTATACCTTCAATATATCAACTCATGTAATCCTCTCCCAAACCTAGGAGCTTGGTAATGATACTATTGGCACTTCATAGGAGAGGAAACTGAGGCACGGAGAGGCTGTCCCTTGTACAAAATCACCCCTGGTAATCTAGGTAGGTTGGTTCTAAATTCTGCCTTCTTAACCACGATGTCCTGGTGCCTCTTCTTGCTTGGAGATTTTAATATTCTTTATTTATCTTCAAAAAAAACACAAAAGTATTTTAAAAACCTTCTATTTTCAAGGATTTTTATGCTGGCATGTTGGCTTAAGGAGTCTGCTTGATAGTGAGGATCTGGAAAGCTGGATAACTACTCAAAACCTCCCACATGCCATTATTGTAAAAACTGTCCTTCTTATATATGCATTTATCTGTTGATCCATTAATACCAATTTGATGGTGAGTACATGTGGTGCTTATTTTTCCATTCTTGGGATACCTCGCTTAGTAGAATGTGTTCCAGCCCTTTCCAGGAGTATATAAGAGGTGCT
>CAUYSK010106405.1:0-15645 GCA_963575035.1 Avahi laniger
AAGACACTGCTGGCCCGATCACCAGGACGAAGGGACGGGAGCGAGTGTGTCAGTAGCCAGATTGCAAGACTAACTGTCTGGAAGTGATGGTGATGTAGCCAGGTCCCTCAGGAGAAGATCCCTGTGAAGCTGTGAAGGGCTGAGAACTGTGGCCCATGGTCAATACTAAAGAGAAGACTCTGGGTGAAAGACAAACACCTGTCTTAGTTGTCTGAGCCCTCACACTCACAGCACTTCTGACAGCGTCTGTGCGGGGTTTTCCCCATGTCAACCAGTTCTCCAGTTCTCTGCAGACGCCAAGTGTCCTCTGATTTAACTCAGTTCTACCAGAGTTAGCGCAGACTATGCATGTTAAGGGTCAGTCTCACAAGACTGTCCCTCACTTCAGTCACCAGTCACAGGTCTCAGATTGTGGCCTGTGCTTCTCACCAACTGGCTGTAAATCAGAGGTTCCCACAACCTCCTCTTTGAGTTTGATACTTAGCTAGCACAGCTCATGGAACTCAGGGAAACATTTACACGTTTGCCACTTTATTACAAAAAAATACAACTCAAGAACAGCCAGATTGAAGAGACGCATAAGGCAATGTATGGGGAGGGGGCACACAGCTTCCATAACCTCTCTGGGCGCACCACCCTCCCAGCACTCCCATTTGTTTGCCAGCCCAGAAGCGCTCTGAACCCAGTCATCTAGGGCTGTTACAGAAATTCCCTTATGTGGTCATGATTGATCATATAATTGCCTGCAGTTGATTAAGTCAACCTACATCCCCAGTTTCCCTCTCTGGATGCTGGTGAGGGGGCTGAAAATCCCAATCCTCTAATCATGTGTTCATTTAACCCCCCACCCAGTCTCCATCATCAGAGGTTTTCCAAAAGTCACCTTAACATAACCTCAGGTGTAGTTGAAAGGGACTTGTTTGATGAATGACAAAAGATGCTGTTTTCACCCTAACACTTAGGATATTACTAGGGTTTTAGGAACTCTGGCCAGGAGGAGAGGAAGAGCAAAATACTTATTTCTTACAACATCACAATATCACACTTGGTGATGGTAGAAAAAAGGACTAATTTAAATGTGGGGATCTTGTTAAAAAGCAGGAATATTCACAGAGAAAGGAAGTCGAGTAGAGAGACACAGAGTAAATGGTTCACATGTGGAGAAGAGGACCTGGGTACTTTGAGAAAGAGAGTCAGGGGGAGGGAAAACCAAAGACAGAAGAGAAGAGCTCTTTAGCAATAGCTCACTCTAAATAAACATCTGCTCTGTGGCAGTTATTAGTTTAGTGTGCACGGCTGCCACTAGAGACTAGTGTTACTTAGGTAACCAACTTGCAGAGAAAGAAATGGAAATCTAGGGAGACCGTCTGTGGATTTTTCCAAGGGTCAGATGAGCAAAGATGAACCCAGGTGTTCTGAACCCAGAGCCTGTGTCTTAACCCTGTGTTGCTACCCAGGTAATCTAACAGAAAAGGCAGAAACATGGAACAAAAATAGGGACAAACATGCAGAGACAAAAACACAGAGAAAAGAAGAGCAAGAACTGCAGGAAGTGGAGGCAAATCAGATGCTGAATTCTCACGGAAAGGCCGACAGGAAAAAATGAACAGATAGGGCATGGGCAGGGTATGAAAGGGAGTGGGGCCGAGGCAACTAGGATTTGGCAGGAACTGAGGGAGGGCTCAGGGCAGGGAAGCTCTGGGACAAAGGCAGGGTCTCTTTGCCCAGGGATGTCAAGACAAGCCATGGCAACTTACCAGAGTGTGAGGTGGCCTGGCTGAGGCCTCTCAGCCAGGGCTAAGTCTGTGACCTGGTGTATCTGCCAGCTCCCAATGGGCTCTGCACTGAGACTTAGAAGGTCTTTAACTGCTACACTATGAAGACTAAAAAGGGATTAGGGGAAAAGGGCAAAACTCATACTTAAATTTCTAAAATAAACTTCTAATTTCTTCCCCCCAGGAAGTGGTGAAAACGTTTTTCCAAGTCTGCCTGGACCACACTCAGATTCCTCCTTTTCCACTGGTCTGTTCCTGTTGACTGTTCTGTCCTTTGTTGCCTCATCCCATTCTGGACTGTGCCATGTGGCTGCGTCTCTGTGTAACTGATTGCCCAGAATTTTCAGTCTTTGCATCTGCAGTGTTTCAAGTTCAGGATTTAAATAACAGGTCTTTATCCTCTGGGTTTCCTGGGAGGGTTTCCTCTTCCCATACTCCTTGGACACACTTGTTGCCAGTTCTTGTTCGCTCTGGTCCTGGATGTTTTACTCATGAGCCTGCTTTACAGTTTTCTGCCTGTGTCTGCTTGACTGTGGCTACGGCCTTAGTGCTTTGACCTCCATCCAGCGGTGGCCCATGCTGTGGTGGTTGGAAGAGACAAGGAGTGATGAGCAGTAGGGAAAAAATAAAATATCTATGAATCGAAACGTGGTTTAGGTACAACCCCACCTGAGAGTGGACTCTTGGAGGACATCTGTGAAACAAAACAGGCAAACACAAGGAGAAATGACACAACAGGAGACAAAAATGATGCACTAGGAGGCCAACAAGCAAATCAACAATGTGCCCAAGAGCCTGAGCTAGCAGGTAAGACCAACTCACTGGGTTTGCATGAGGAGGGGCTAGGGGGGCCCTGGCTGAGGGCAGGGAGTGGACTAATTCATGATGCAGGGAGACAGTTATTTAACAAAGGAGGAATCACACAGACATGGAGAGTGCAGGAATGGAGCCAGATATCCTGATGAACAGCCCTGGAGGAGGAAAGTTAGGAAGGAAAACTGGGAGACAAGAGGGAGAGTTGCAGAGCCTCACCAGGGAAGAGAATCAGAAACAAAACAGAAAAGAAGGAGTTAGAGAGAGGCTGGCCATGGACTCAGTGAAGCACAGACACCTTCACAGGGTGGAGGCAGCAATAGATGCAGACAGAGATGTTAAGTAGAAACTTGAGAAGGAAAGAGAGGCAGGGTGAGGTATAACAGAATGGAAATAGGACAGGAAATAGGCTTGATTGTATCTCAGCTGTGCTCTCTATCGTCTTCAGAGTCCTGTGGACCAGTAGTGAATAATGGAGATACAAAAAAGGAGACACCCAGCCCATTGTCCTGTGATGAACAAAATAATTATTACCTACCCATAAATGTTCTTTTATTTCAGATGCTCTATATTTTTTGGTTGTTTATTTAATTTTACCATTTTAACCATTTCTATATATTGACAAATAAAAAAGTGTATATATTTGTCATATATGACATTGTTTTGAAATATGTAGAATTTGTGAAAAGGCTAAATGGAGCTAATTAACATATATATAGACTCACATACTTGTCATTTTTGTGGTCAGAACACAGTCTATTCTCTTAGTAATTTTCAAGAATACATTACTATTATCACCATGTTGTATAGTAGATCGCTTGAACTTATTCTTCCTGTTTAATTGAAACTTTGTATCCTTTGATCAACATCTCCCCAATCCCCTTTTTCCCCAACCCCCACCCATTTACCACCACATACCCTCAACTTCTGTGAGTTCAACTTTTCTACATTCTGTGTATGAGTGAGATATACTATATTTGTCTCTGTGTGTTTGGCTTATTTCCCTTAACACAGTGTCCTCCAGGTTCACCCATGTTGCTGCAAATGATGAGATTTCCTCCTTTCTTAAAGCTGAATAACATTCCATTGTGTATATACGTATTACATTTCTTTATCCATTCATCCTTGATGGATGCTTGGGTTGACGTCCAGTCTTGGCTGTTGTGAATAATGCTGCAGTGAACATGGGAGTGCAGACATCTCCTAATGTGCAGACAGTCCCTGACTTATGATGGCTCAACTCAGGATTTTTCAACTTTATGATAGGTTTATCAAGGTATTAAATGTATTTTTGACTTATGATATTTTTGATTTACAATGGATTTATGGAGATGTAGCCCCATCATAAATCTAGAAGCATCTGTATTAATTTCATAACCTTTGGATATATACCCAGTAGGGGGATGGCTGATCATATGTTACTACCTTTTTTAATTTTTGAGGAAACTCAATACTGTTTTCCATAATGGTTGAACTAATTTTCATTTCCACTAACAGTGTGCCAGGGTTCCCTTTTCTCCACATCTTTGTCAACACTTGTTATCTTTAGTCTTTGATAACAGCCATTCCAACAGGTATGAGGTGATATTTCTTTGTGGTTTAATTTGCATTTTCCTGATTATTAGTGATACTGAGCATTTTGATACTGTTTATCATTTCTATGTGCTCCTTTGAGAAATTACCATTCAGATTATTTTTCTATTTTTAAAGTGGTTTAAAATTAGTTTATTTGCTTTTTATTTTTACTACTGAGTTGTTTGAGTTCCTTATATATTTTGGATAGTAACCCCTCATCTGATATATGGTTTGCCAATATTTTTTCCCATTCTGTAAGTTTCCTCTCTATTCTGTTGAGGGTTTGAACAGCAATGTATGTAAAAGCTTTTTAATGTGATGTAGCCCCACTTGTTTGTTTTTGCTTTTGTTGATTGTGTTTTTGGTGTCATCACTGAAAAATTGTTGCTCAGATCAATGTCATGGAGCTTACCCCTATGTTTTCTTCTAGTAATTTTACAATTTCAGTTCTTATATTTAAATCTTTAATTCATTTTGAGTTGATTTTTTTTAAGGTGTGAAATAAAGATCTAATTTCATTCCTCTACATGTGGATATGCAGTTGTTCTGATACTATTTATTCAAGAGATTGTCATTTCCCCATTTTGTGTGCTTGGCATCTTTGTTGAAAATCAATTGATCATAAATGCACAGATCCTAACTTTCAAATTTTTTTTGTTCTATTTGTCTATGTCTCTGTTTTTATGCCAGTATCATCCTGTTTCAATTACTATAGCTTTGTAGTATATTTTGAAGTCAGATAGTGTGATACTCTCAGATTTATTCTTTTGTTTAAAATTGTTTTGGCTATACAGCGTCTTTTGTGCTTCCACACAAATTTTAGATTTGTATTTTCTATTTCTGTGAAAAACTCCATTGGAATTTTCCTACGGATTGCATTGAATCTGTAGAGCACTTTGAGTAATATGGACATTTTAACAATATTAATTTTTCCAATCCATGAATATGGGTTATCGGATAATCTTTCCATTTCTTTGTTTCTTCTTCAATTTCTTTCATCAATGTCTTAGAGTTTTCAGTATACAAATATTTCCCTCCTTGGTTAAATTTATTCTTAAGTACTTTTTATACTTATTGTATATTGAATTGTTCTCATAATTTCTTTTTCATATGCTTTATTGTGTATTGAAATGCAACTGATTTTTGCACGTTGATTTTGTGTCCTTCCACTTTCCTATATTTGTTTATTATTTCCAGCAGTTTTTTGGTCAAGTTGTCAGAATTTTCTACATATAAGATCATATCATCTGTAAATAGCAATAATTTAATTTCTCCTTTTCCAATTTGGATGCCTTTTATTTCTTTTTCTTGCCTAATTGCTCTAGATAAGACTTGCAGTACTATATTGAGTAGAAGTGGTGATGAGATGGCATCCTAATCTTATTCCAGATCTTAGAGGAAATGCTTTCAACTTTTCACCATTTAATATGATGTTAGCTTTGGGCTTGTCATATATGACCTTTATTGTGCTGTGGTACATTTCTTCTATAGCTATTAGTAATTTGTTGAGAGGTTTTTTCATGTTGAGAGTTTCGTTAGTTACTTGAACTTGCCAAATTCTCTCTCTTACATCTCCTTTCACATATGCTTTTGGAAAACAGTTTTGTGTAATCTTCCATAGTTGAAAATATACATGCCCTACAACTCAACATTTAAACTCCTCAGCAGAAACCAAGAGAAATATGTATTACCTTCATCAAAACACATAGAGAAGCATCTTTATAGTAGCATTATTCATAACAGCTAAGCACTTGAAACAGGTCAAATGGATAAATACTTCACAGCTTTTTTCTATAATGGAATACTATACTCCAGTGAACATAATTACAGAAAATGAATATACATGACTTTCACAAGCATATTGAAAAATATACATATAAATTTACTGGGATTTGGCTTCTTTGGGGAAGATATGTATATACATACATCTATGTGTATATACATAGAGAGAGAGTGAGCAAAGAAGAGGAGAGCATGATTCCATTTATATAAATTACATAACAGCCAAAATTAATTTATGTATTGGGAGACAAGATGGTGGTTGGCCTTAAGCAAGACTGTATGGGCAGTTAGTTGGAGATGTCACTAGGAGGCTTCTGTGGTGTTGGGGAAATCCTGTTTCTTGACCAAAGTGATATGCTAACTTTGTGATCATTCAAAATCCACTTTTATCTATGTATATTATTCTGTAATTATAATTTTTTATTTACTTATTTATTTATTTAAAGACATGGTCTTGCTCTAACACCCATCCTGGAGTACAGTGGCACAATCATAGCTTCCTGGAACATTGAATTCCTGGGATGAAGTTATCCTCTGACATCAGCCACCTGAGTAGCTGGGACTACAGGTGTGAGCCACCACACCTGAATAATTTTGCTTATTTTTTGTAGAGATGAAGTCTAGCTGTGTTGTCCAGGCTGGTCTCAAACTCTGTGCCTCAAGCTATCCTATAATTTTTATTTTTAAAAAAAGCTAGAAAATTAGCCATCAAAGGATATGAAGACTAGGTGGGAAACATAGAAAAAAAACAACTGAGTCAAGAGAGGCACAAAGGAAGAAATGGAGTTAAGGAACAGGAAAAAAAAAAAGAAGGGTTGGGGGAAGGCTTCTCCCCAGTGAAATTCAGGGAAGAGTTATCAATGGCAGTGAAAGGCCCACTGGGGAGACAAATAAAAATGCTTTGTTTCCTACAATTTTGCCCATGGGCAGAGCTATCCAGCCAAGGACTCCAAATGAATTCCTGTTTTGTGCCTCTGGTGAATATAATGAAGGAAATACCACTTTTTAACCCAGAAGATGACCGGCAAGCCAAAGCAAGAACTAACCATAACCAGGCATCTGACATAATAGGTAAGGCTGACTGGACAAATTTGTAGCCGTGAATCACAGGTTAGGGGCTCAGGCACTTCATCAGGGCCCACCGAGGCAGTCCAGGTAGCCTGGGCTGGAGACAGGAAGGAGAGGGGACCAGCACCTCAAGCAGTGAGCCCTCAGCTTAATAAAAGAAAGTCCTTAGGAATTGGAAAAACTCCAAAAGACAGAAATGGAAGTAATAAGTATTGATGTCAGAGAGGCATTTGTAAAGGGAGGTGGAAATGTATAGGGGACAAGTCAAAGGAAAAAAATCAGGGAGCCAAGATATTGACAAGAAGAGATGGAGAAAGAAACACATCAAGACAAGGAGAGGTATAAAGAGACACCACTGCCAGAAACAGGCAGAAGCAGGGGAGATGGACAGAACCAAGAGAAAGAAATAAAATGAGAATGAAAAAAAAGTAGAATGAGGGTGGGGATGAAAACAGTGCCAATGGATGGGCCAACGTGCCCTCTGTGTATAAATTTTATAGGCTTTTAAGACCTGGATTTAAGACCTGGAAAAACCTACAGGTCGCATTTATTCAAGAAAGCGACCAGGGCCTTGAGGGGTTTTTTGCTGTTTATTTTTGTTCCTGTTTTTGTTTTTGTTTTGAGACTGCTTCTCACTCTATCCCTCAGGCTGGAGTGCAATGGTGTCATCATATCTCACTGTAACCTCAAACTCCTGGGCTCAGACAATTGTCTTGCTTCAAGACTCCCAAGTAGCTGACACTATGGTATACAGCACCACACCCGGCTAATTTTTTTATTTTGTGTAGAGACAGTGTCTCCCTATGTCTCCCAGGCTGGTCTCAAACTCTTGGCCTCAAGGGACCTGCTTGTCAGGGCCTACCAAAGTGCTAGCATTACAGGCAAGGGCCACTGTGCCCAGACTCCAGTGCTCTTTTTTTAAAAATCATTTTATTTCAGAATATTACAGGGGTACAAATATTTAAGTTACACGTATTGTCTTTGCTCTGCCTGAGTCAGAGTTACAAGTGAGTCCATCCCTCAGACGGTGCACACCGGACCCATTAGATGTGAATATACCCATCTCGTCCTCCCCGCTCCCACTTGCCCAACACCTGATGAATATTACTACTATATGTGCACATAAGTGTTAATCAATTAATACCAGTTTGATGGTTGAGTACATGTGGTGCTTGTTTTTCCATTCTTAGGATACTTCACTTAGTACAATGGGCTTCAGCTTTATTCAGGATAATAAAAGAAGTGCTAGATCACCATTGTTTTTTGTAGTTGAGTAGTATTCCGAGGTGTATATATATATATATATATATATATATATATATATATATCACATTTCATTAATCCACTCACGTAATGGTGGACACTTGAGTTGTTTCCACATCTTTGCAATTGTGAATTGTACTGCTAGAAACATTCTTGTGCAGACGTATTTTATAGAAAGTCTTTTTTTACTTTGGGTAGCTGCCCAGTAATGGAATTGCTAGATCAAATGGTAGTTCTACTTGTAGCTCTTTGAGGTATCTCCATATTACTTTCCACAGAGGTTGTACTAGTTTGCAGTCCCACCAGCAGTGTACGAGTGTCCCTATTTCTCCTCATCCATGCCAACATTTATTCCTTTGGGACTTTTTGATGAAGGCCATTCTCACTAGAGATAAGTGATATCACATTGTGGTTTTGAGTTGCATTTCCCTAATGATTAGAGATTTTGGGCATTTTTTCATATTTGTTGGCCATTAGTTTCCCTTCTTTTGAAAAGGTTCTGTTCATGTCTTTTGCCCATTTATTAATGGGTTTTTTTGATTTTTTTCTTGTTGATTTTCCTGAGTTCTATACAGATTCTAGTTATCAGCCCTTTATCGGATAGCATGCAAATATTTTCTCCCATTCTGTGTGTTGTCTCTTTGCTCTCATGATAATTTCTTTGGCTGTGCAGAACCTTTTTAATTTGATCAGGTCCCATTCATTTCTTTTTGTTGTTGCTGTGATTGCCTTTGGGGTCTTCTTCATAAATTCTTTCCTTAGTCTGATGTCTATGAGAATTTTTCCAATATTTTCTTCTACAATCTTATAATTTCATGCCTTAGGTTTAAGTCTGTTATCCATCATGAGTTGACTTGTGAGAGGTGAGAGGTGCAGAGTCATTTTCAGTCTTCTACATGTGGCTATCCAATTTTCCCAGCACCATTTATTGAATAAGGATTCTTTTTCCCAGCGTATGTTTCTGTCTGCTTTGTCAAAGATCAGATGGCTATATGAGGATGGTTTTATATCTAGGTTTTCAATTCTCTTCCATTGGTCTATGTCTCTGTTCTTGTGCCAGTACCATGCTGTTTTAGCTACTATAGCCTTGCAGTATAGTTTGAAGTCTGGTAAATTGATGTCTCCCAATTTGTTCTTTTTGCTTAAGATTACTTTTGCTATACAGTGTCTTCTCTGATTCCATACGAAGCATAGAATTCTTTTCTCTAGATCTGCAAAAAATGATGTTGGTATTTTTATGGGGATTGCATTGAATCTGTAGATCACTTTTCATAGTACAGATATTTTAACAATGTTGATTATGCTGAACCATGAGCATAGTATAGTTTTCCATCTGTATATGTCTCTGCTAGTTCCCTCCTCAGTGTTGTATAGTTCTCCCTGGAGAGGTTTTTCACCTCCTTAGTTAAATATATTACTAGGTATTTTATTTTCTTTGTTGCTATTGTGAAGGGTATTGACTCTTTGATTTGGTTCTCAGTTTGACTGTTGTTGGCATATAGGAATGCTACTAATTTGTCTACATTGATTTGGTAACCTAAGACTTTGCTGAATTTATCAATTCCAATATTCTCATGGCAGAATCTTTGGGGTTTTCTAGATATAAGATCATATTGTCAGCAAAGAGTGATAGTTTAACCACTTTTGCCCCAATTTGGATGCCCTTGATTTCCTTCTCTTGTCCGATTCTTCTGGCTAGAACTTCCAGCACTGTGTTGAATAGAGGTGGTGATAGAGGGCGACCTTTTCTGGTTTCATTTCTAAGTGGCAATGATTTCAGTTTTTCCTCATTCAGTATGATGTTGGCTGTGGGTTTGTCATACATGGCTTTTATCATTTTAGCTAAGTCCCATCTATGCCTACTTTGTAAAGCATTTTTATAAAAGAGTGCTGAATTTTGTTAAAGGCTTTTTCTGTGTCTATTGAGAGGATCATATGGTCTTTGTTTTTTTTCTATTTATGTGGTGAATTACCTTTATTGATTTACATATGTTGAACCATCTCTGAATCTCTGGGATGAAGCCCACTTGGTTGTGATGGATTACTTTTTGATAAGCACCTGAATTCAGTTTGCTGGGATTTTATTGAGAAATTTTGCATCTATATTCATAAGGGATATCGGTCTGAAGTTTTCTGTCTTTTTTGAGTCCTTTCCTGGCTTTGGTATCAGGGTGATGTTGGCTTCATAAAAATCCTCCCCTGGGGTGGATTCCTTCCTTCTTGATGTTGTGAAACAATTTCTGCAGGACAGGCACCAGATCTTTTTTGTAGATCTGGTAAAATTTGGGTATGAAACCGTCTGGTCCAGGATATTTTTTTTTTTAGGAGTATTTTGTATTGCTGCTTCAATTCTGGTACTTGATATTGGTCTGTTCAGCAATTCTATTTCTTCCTGATTGAGCCTAGGGGGGCTGTGCATTTCTAAAAAATTATTCATTTCTTCCACATTTTCCAGTTTATATGCAGAGAGATTTTTATAGTATTCATAGATGATTTTTTGTATTTCCATGGTATCAGTTGTAATTTTTCCTTTTTCATTCCTAATTGACCTTATTAGAGTCCTTCCTTTCTGCTTCTCATCAATATAGCAAGAGGTGTGTCAATTTTGTTTATTTTTTCAAAGAACAACCTTTTTGTTTTATTAATCTTCTGTATAGTTTTTTTGTAATTGATTTCATTTAGTTATGCACTGATCTTAGTTATTTCTTTTCTTCTGCTAGATTTGGGATTGGTTTGCTCATCCTTTCCACTTCTTTCAGATGATTTATTAGATTTTTGCTTTCTGATCTTTCTGTCTTTTGGACGTAGGCATTTATGGACATAAATTTTCCTCTCAGGACTGCTTTATCTGTGTCCCCCAAATTTTGATAATTTGTGTCTCCTTTATCATTTAGTTCAAAGAGTTTTTTGATTTCCATCTTCGTTTTCTCCTTAACCCAATAATTGTTCAGCAGAAGATTGTTTAGTTTCCATGACTTTATGTACAGATAAGTGTTTCTATTGGAGTTGATTTTTAATTTTATTACACTGTGGTCTGAGAAGATGCATAGTATAATTTCTATTTTCTTAAATTTGTTTAGACACATTTTGTGGCCTAGGATGTGGTCAATCTTAGATAATGTCCCATGAGCTGATGAGAAAAAGGTATATTCAGTAGTTTGGGGGTGGAATGTTCTGTAAATGTCTGTCAGTCCCATTTGTTCTAGAGTTCTGTTTAAGTCCATTGTTTCTTTGTTTATTTTCTGTTTGCAGGATTTGTCCTGTTCTGTCAGAGGGGTGTTGAAGTCCCTGGCTCTTATGGTGCTGCTGTATATCTTTTTGTTTAGATCAAGTAGGATTTGCTTTATGAATCTGGGTTCACCTGAGTTAGGTGCATATATATTCAGAACTGTTATGTTTTCTTGTTAAATTGTACCCTTTACCATTGTATAGTGACCATCTTTGTCTTTCATTACATTTCTTATTTGAAGATTAAGTTATCTGAAATCAGAACTGCTATGCCAGCTTTCTTTTGGTTTTCATTTGCATGGAATATTGTTTTCCATACCTTCACCTTGAGTCTGAATGCATCCTTGTGGGTTAGATGTGTTTCCTGAAGACAGGAGATACTTGGCTTATGTATATATATATATATATCCATTCACCCAGCTTATGTCTCTGTAATGAGCAGTTCAAGCCATTCACATTTATTGAAAGAATTCATAAGTGGGGCAGATTTCTGTTCATCTTGTTAAGTTAAACTTTGTTGCTTTGCTTTCTTTCTTGAGCCATTGTGGTATCTGGCCTTTGACCTTTAGCTTTTGGATGATTTTACACTGTCTATTGTGTCTATTGTACTGATCCATGTGTAATGCTATTCTAAGTACTTCCTGGAGGGCAGGTCTTGTCTTGATGAATTCCCTTAGTCTTTGCTTGTGTGAGAAGTTCTCTATTACTTCTTTACATAAGAAACTTAGTTTTGCCAGACTCAAAATTCTAGGCTGGGCATTATTCTGCTTCAGAAGACTGAGACTGGATCCCCAGTCCTTTCTGACTTATAATGTCTCAGTTGAGAAGTCTGCAGTTAGTCTGATGGGTTTTCCTTTGTAGGTTACCTGCTGCTTTTGCCTTATGGCTTGTAGGAGGGCCTCTTTCATGTTTATTTTGGCTAGTCTGATGACTAAGTGTCATGGTGTCTTCCTCTTTGCCATGAATCTCCCAGGAGTCCTTTGAGCTTCTTAGACCTGGATTTCTAGATTTCTAACAAGGCCAGGAAAATTTTCCTCCATTATATCATCAAATAATTTATCCAACTCTTAAGTATTTTCTTCTTCACCCACAAGGATGCCTATGATTCTTATGTTAGGCCTCTTCACATAATACCACATTTCTTGTAGACTTTGCTCTTTTCTCTTATTTCTTTACACTATCTCTGCAACTGATTTTTTTAATGGAAAGGTGTTGTCTTCCATCCCTAAGATTCTTTCTTCTGCTTGATCTACCCTATTCCCCTATTCTTGAAGCTTTCCACTGTGTTTTGTAATTCCTTGAATAAATTCTTCATTTCCAGAAGTTCTATTTGATTTTTCTTTATTATTTGAATTTCCTTAGTGATTTTTTCATTCATTTCTTGTTTGTGTGTGTGTGTGTGTGGTTTCTTTGTGTTAGCTATCCATTTTCTCTTGCATTTTATTGAGTTTTCTTATAATCCATGATCTAAATTCTTCATCTGTCATTTCAGTGTTCTCATTTTGGTTGGTATCCATTGCTAGAGAGCTGGTTCTCTCTTTTGGGGATGTCTTTTCAGTTTGATTCTTCATACTTCTGGGGTTCTTTCACTGATTTCTTCCCATCTGGAGCAGTTATTGCTTCTTACCTTTGGATTTTTGTTGAGATAATGATATGCCCACTTTAGTCTCTGAGCCAGTAGGTGGCGGTGCTTGTGGGTGAGAATAGACTACATCCTGTATGATGAGTCAGTAAATGCAGTAAAAGGATGTGCAAATTGATCTCCCTCTCAGTATGTGGTGCTTGCCGGATAGAGCAAACTGCAATGTTGTTTTTGGGTCCTGTGAACATCTCTACTTCCTCTAGGGAAGCACTCTAGTGCCCCATGTGGTGAGTGGACCCTGGGACTTCCAGGTGTTTCCTTTTTTTCCACCTCAGCATGGGTCGGTGGGGGACGGAGGCTGGATGGAGCTGGTCTGGGTGAGCCTGCCCTCCAGGTGAACAAATGCTTTTAGCAGGCATCAAAATTGTGTTCACTGCATTTGGAAAAAGCTGCCAGGAAGGAGCTGAAGTGGCCCCACTTAACCATAAAGTATGCGTGTGGATGTGGGGCTGTCTGAGACCCACAGTCTGGCAGTCTGGAACAGGCCTTGCTCCTTTCCACCCACCCCTATTCCATGGTTTCTCCCAATCCTCTGCCAACATGCAGGACCTCAAGCCAGCTAAGCTCCCTTAGGACTGTGATGTGGGCCAGGAGTTTCCCTACCCAGGATCTTGGCCTCAGCTGGAAGCATGGCCCTCCCTTGGGAGGCGGGGTGCCCCTCAAGCATGCTGTAGCTAGGACCCACTCTGATCTGCCCCTGAAAGTACACACACCTCAATAGACTAGTCAAAAAATATCCTTTGTGTGCCCCCAGGAAAAGCAATTGAGACCCAGGTGTACAGGATCTGGCCTGCAGGCCTGTCCCCCTGACCCTGCAGATCAATCCCTGACCATGCCAGGGAGAAAAATGTTGGTCCCAAGTCACCCATATAATGCCCAAGCTGCATCAATGTCCCTCTGCCTCAGGGTTTACACTGCTCTGCTGGAATCACCGGGCAAGTAGCACCAGGAAGGGCTGGCAAGTAGGAAGTTCACAGTCTGAGCACTCCTCAGTGCACTGAAGGCCCCAAAAGGAAAGGTCCTACCTCCGTTTCCTGTGGATGCCTCTGGGTGGTGGGTAAATTGTCTCTCTTGGCAGCTGCAGGTAGGGGAAGGGAAGGGGAGAATGAATGACTAGGTGGAGAAAGAACTGCACGCCGGTGGTCTCTGAGCCTCTCTCTGGGAGGCAGTTGTCCTAGAATGACTGGGCTCTGGACTCCCCTAGATTTCCTGGGACCCACTGGATCCCTGTGGCTCCTGCAGTCTCTGCCAGAGTTGGGAAACGTCTGTGTGGGGATGAGCAATACAGATCCTTAGGAGTTGAGACCACCCAGGGAGGACAGCCCATTAGGCTGTGATGGAGAAGACAATTATGATATTAGTTACCATGTATCTTTGTTTTCCTACGTTCATGGAGGAAAAGCTCTTTCTTCTTTTCCTTACCTCTCCCCAAAAATATTTACAGACACAAATACACACATAGCCACCACACACACAGACTTCTACACAGGCTGTGACTGCTTTCAGCAGATTTGAGTCAGACAAAAGAGAAAGAAGAGTTGAGCTTCTCAGTAAAGGAAGGAGACACTGAGTGGATCATATAAAGAGAAACAATGGAAAAAAATAGGCTTGGGTCAACAAATGAAAAGACATCAGAATAAGCTTCAAGTTTTTCTGAGTAGACATAGAATCTAAATATATCACTAGGTAAGGAGTTTTGTTGGGGAAGAGGGATGATTTTCAAGATACCTCTCAGAAGTTATACCAGAAGCATGGAAATAAAGTTGAAGATTGATTGACAGCCTTGCAGTGTAGAAAGCTCATAGGCAACTGGCAAAGGTAATAGAGCTGGCTATGTGGTCAGTGTCAAAAGAGCAGGCATTTGGTGATGATGAACGTAGTCTGTGAGATTAAGTTGAATACAGGTGGAGAAAATATGGATACCACTCAGGGAAACAGAGTAAGGCCCTGTTTCTACAAAAAAAAAATGTTTTTTAAAGTTAGCCAAGCATGGTGGCTGCACCTGTAGTCCCAGCCACTTGGCAGGCTGAAGCAGGAGGATTGCTTGAGCCTAGAAGTTCAAGGTGGCAGTGAGCTATGGTCATTCCACTGCAATCTAGCCTGGAAAACAGAGCTAGACCCAGTCTAAAAGGGAAGAGAAAGGAAAGGAAAGGAAAGGAAAGGAAAGGAAAGGAAAGGAAAGGAAAGGAAAGGAAAGGAAAGGAAAGGAAAGGAAAGGAAAGGAAAGGAAAGGAAAGGAAAGGAAAGGAAAGGAAAGGAGAGGAGAGGAGAAAGGGGAAAAGAAAAGGACAAGGAAACGAAAAAGGAAAGGAAAAGGGAAAGGAAAGAAAAGGGAAAAGGGGAAAGAAAGAAGGAAGGAAGGAAAGAAGAAAAGAAAAGAAAAGACTGTCCTGTCCTTTCCTCAATATATGTTCTTGGTGCCTTTGTCAAAAATGAATTGGCTGTATGTGAGTGGATTTTTATTTCTGGTTCTCCAGTCTGTTTCATTGGCTTATGGGT
>CAUYSK010106406.1:0-16944 GCA_963575035.1 Avahi laniger
GGTGGTGCATGCCTGTAGTCTCAGCTACTCGGGAGGCTGAGGCAGAAGGATTGCTTGAGCCCAGGAGTTTGAGGTTGCTGTGAGCTAGGCTGATGCCATGGCACTCTAGCCTGGGCAACAGAGTGAGACTCTGTCTCAAAAGAAAAAAAAAAAAAGATACATAAGAGACCAGTTGCTTTTGGAAATAGGTGTAGGGGACATCAGTTATGGGCAAATTGAGATTTTTTATTTAAATTCATTATGTCTGCTCTCTTTAATTTTGTTTGCCTTATTCATATATTGCTTGTATCAGAAATATACATTATCAATAAAGTTTATCTCAGTTTTCTGGAAATTCCAACACCTTACTCAATTCCATGTTTATTGAAATATGGTGACATATGAGGATACAATATGGCATAGTAGAAAGAAACTTCAGAACATTAGATTTAGTGAACATGTCCCTTAATGACCACGTGTAAGCCACTCCTGTACTCATACCTCATCTATAAAATGTGAGAAAAATAGTCCCGCCCACTCCACCTTTCAATTAGCACTAGATGTTGTAGTGAAAATGAAATAAGAGATGAAAGTTTCTTGTGAATTTTGCAGGGCTATGGTATACATGTGTGAAGTATCGTGATGGAGATCACATTCACTTTCAAAGCGCACGTTAACTGAAACTGACCTTGTCTCAAGAGTTTCACATTTGTTCTTACTTGGTGTTTTTTAGAAGTAAACTATTCCACTAGCATATAAGTAGTAAGAAGAAACACGATCACAATAGTATATGCTTAATCTACAAAAAAAAGAAAAAAACTACTAAAATTGCAAATTTTGGTAACAGATACATAAATGAAGAGACTACATTACTTTAAAAATTGTAGTTAATAGATATATGACATTGTAACATATTCATTCCTCATAAATTTTTCTGCTTAACCACCTATTACAATGATAATAAAAGTTTTCATTTACTAAATGCAAAGCATGGTTCAGGAACTTAGTGCTATTATATTTGTTACTTATTTCTCACAATCACATTTTTAGATAATTATTATTAGTATTATTGTATGGGTAAATATTATAAAACTAGATGATATTCATTTTCTTATCCTGAATCACAGTCAGTAACTGAAGTCTGATTATGACTCATCTGTCTAAACCCGCAAGTCAATCTTTTCCACCCTAAACTATCAGCCACTGTTTTTATCTTAAACCAAAACTTGATCCAAAATCAATCTCTCCACTTCCTATTATCTGTTAATCAAATGTAATATTTACTGTAAGGTCACTGATCTATTTTTATTGGGACTACAAATTGGTATCACACTTATAGAAATCAATTTGGAAATCCTTTTTAGAAATATTATTCATACTCTTTGAACCAGACTTTCATGAATTTACCACATGTTCATGCCAAATATTCAAAGATGAGGACATGACTTTACACTTAGAGTTGCTCATTGTTCCATCATATACTACAGTATATATAAAGCCAGAAACAACTCACATGTCTAGCACATATGTCTAAATGCATAATGAATTTTGATATTGAAATGTGTATTGAAAGATAAGCAGCTCTTACAATTATTTTTTTGTAAAACATTTAATGATTGGGAAAAGTTTATGATGATGCAATATTAAATGTGAAAGTATATAAATGCCTCTGTGATATGAAATATACATACACTTGTGTGCGTAAAATAGAAGAGAAAAGAGGACTGCTAGGAAAATCATCAAATTATGATCATAAAGGGTTGTTTCTATTGTCTTCTTGATATGTATTTGATATTTAAAACAATAAAAACATATTTTACCATTGAAAAGATTTTTTAAAAAAACAAAATAAGTAGTATCTAATCATACCAAAGCCTTTATCACTCTTGGTTTGTTTCATGTATTTCATGCTTGTGACTCTAAGCATACAACTATGCCACCATCCCCAATAGACAAAATGATACCAAAACCAGGTATAAAGTGTAAAATTCTTATATTATTTTGCTTAATTTTTGGTAACCTTGGTTCTTAGAAACTAGAAATTTCTGCTGCTACGTTTCTTTCATAAATATTTCTAAGAACCCTAATACTAAGTGTATATTGAAATGATATCTCTGAATGTAGATATGGAAGCATAATGGAAGCAAAATGGAAGCATAATGTAGCTTCCATTTTATAAAACTGAACTGTATTTGTTCACTTTTTAAAACTTGAGTCTATTTTCAGACTTTTGCTATGCTGCAATAAACTTACTTTTTTGTCTTTATGCACACATGAAAATAAACCTAAAACATGTAAATACCTTCACCTGGTATTGTTGTGCCAAGAGTTATGAGTCAATTCAATTTTCAAAGACATTGCTAAGGTGTCATCTAAAAGTATTGCACCAGTTCGTACTCTTATCAGTAATGCATGAATGTTTCCCTGCATTTTGTTAGTATTTGATAGCAACCTTTTTCGTGTGTCTCAATATAACAGATGACAAATAGTATCTCTATTTTAATTCGTATTTATATAACAATGGACGAGATTTACTGATTTACAAACCCATGTGTACTTTTCATATGAACATCGCCTTTATCATTTTGCTCCTTTTGTCCTACTGAATTATTGGCCTAAAAATAAAAAGAATTTGTGGAGTAACTGAAGGCAATGGTGGATGTAAGCTGTAAAATAAATAATATGCCAAATCCCCTCCCCAAATGATAGGAAATAATTTTACAGCTATAAATTTCTTCACAAAGCCACAAGCTCAGCATCCTTAGACCTCAGAGAATGCCTGGAAGAGGAAATAATGTGAGTTCCCCTTACTCCTGCTGTCCAGACCTGCTGAGAACTGAGGTAGATGGCAAAGTCTGCAGGGCAGACAGGGGTTGGCAGCTGGCCAGAGCCCCTGGGGGAGAGGTGGAGCAATCTCCAGAAAGGTTAATCCACCCTGAATCTGAACCACTTAAAAAGTAACCAGGCAAATCCAGCAGCATTGACTGAAAAAGATTTGAAAGTTTAAGCCACTTGAAGGGCCAAGATCAGCACTGAAAGAGACAGGCTTGGTTTAAAAGCAAAAGTGTGATTTTAAAGGGACAGTCTTTAATCCAAACACACAGCTTCTGGCAGAGGAAAGAGGAAAAGGAAGGAAGAAGGATCCCAACATACCAAAAAGAATTTTAAAAAACGGACAAGTGTCTCTCCTCAAAGCAACCAAACAAACCTGCTAAAAGTATAGCATTTTACTGGAAAGAAAAGAGTGTCTTCAAACCAGGAGTCTTATCAAACACCCCGTTATCACAATAATGAATAAGAAGAAAATAAAATCTATACAGAACTAAGGAGGGAAATGAGTAAATGAATTTTCAAATAAATTTACTGAGAGATTCTCCCACACCCCCAAATTATAATAACAACTATGGAGCAGAAGAAAACTATAAGTCTACACCTCAAATGGAATTATATAAGCTCGAACATTTGAGAATATAACAAGAACACTTTAAATCAGAAACTGTAAAACTCTAAATTAAAATAGACAAAACCCAGGGAGAAAGGAAAAAGAAAATGATTGATTTAAATTAGGAAGGAAATGTAAAGAAATGACAAAATCATCTCAAAAATGAAAAGTAAATTACAAGAAGAAACAGACTCAAATAAAAAATGATTAAGTAGCATCCAAAGGCAGGCAAACAACAGAATGAAAATAGTATGAAAAAGAAATAAAATAGGTCAGAGAGAAATTGATTGAGATGAAAGATAAGCTATAATCTAATTAACAAAGTGTTTCTCATAAGGGAATGGCCTAGCAATTCTCTATGAACCTATGTGATTACTAGATTTGAACAAATTAGTAAATTGGTTGCAGATAATGGGAGTAAGGGTTTTTATAGCTGGAGAAAGAAGTTATAAATCAGAGAAAGTTGAAAGGGTAAATGAATCCTATGGTATCACTTTGAAATCAGTATAAACTCATGGTTTTTCATGTGTTGTATGTGTATACAGATAAATAGTAAATAATTGATAAATAATTTAGGCTTTGTGAGTCACATATTATTTCTGTATATATATATGTATATGTGTGTATATGCACACATATACATGTATATGCGTGTGTATATATGTATGCATATATATATGTATATGCACACATATACATATACACATATTTGTACATTTTAATATATTGTATATATAAAATCCTTTTTTCAACCCTGTAAAAAGGTAAAAATAAAAATTCTCAGCTCACTGACCATACACAACAGACCTTGGGCAGATCCCTGTTCTAGGCCCAGAAGCAACGCTTTACTTCTGCTCTCAATTAATGAGAATTAGTCACATTACCTCTACTAGGTGAAGAGGATTAGGATAGGGGTTGACTTGTGTGTTCATTGAGAGAATGGAGTTTGTCCATATCTTATCAGCCCTGATATCCACCTCATTTCTCTGCCCTGGAGGAGATTTTCCTTTGATTCTAATTATAATTATTTTAGCCTTATTTTAGGATTGGCTTCCTGGTTAATGGCTTGGTATCTGAGAGTCCTGATGTCCATGATCTCTTTTTTACTATTTCCAATTAGTGAAGGGGAAAAATGATTTACTGGCAACCTGGAAGGAATTACTATAGCCCAAAAAGTTAACTAAGATTTATGTTTAATTTCTCATTTATTTTCGGTGATTGAAAGAAAGGGGTAAACAAATAAATAGTTTAAAGAATCCACAGGTCTTAACTCGTGTCAAGAATGCAATCAGCAATGTATCCTCCAAGGGGTGTGGAAGGGACTCAAGTCTGAGTGTCAGGGAATAAGGCCGATAAGCAGCTTTGAACTTTTATTCTAATTTTGCATCTAAGAACCTGAAGAAAATAAATTTTGTATAATTATGGCAAATAAGTCCTCACCTACTTCTGAGTTTAGCAAATGTCACAGTTATGTAAAAAATACAAAAATTCTGAATATAATCATTTCAATATATATGAAGGGATAGATTCGTACAATACAAAATCAGTTGAACTAAGCATTTTTATAAATAAATTTATAATCGTTTTAAATGAGTCAGCAAAAAATGAAATGCCTAGTTATTTCTCTATTATTCACATGTTAGTAATTCCAATGATGAAAATAATTTTATAGAACAATATTATAAGAATTACCAGAGAAGAAAGTATTTGGAGTGACAATCACTATATGTTTGTTCATTTTTTAAAATGTCATTTTTTTCCCAGGGGAACACATTTTTGTTGTTTTTCTGTTTTGTTTCGTTTTTCTGAGCTGTCACAAGGTACTTTGTACTTACCCTGCAATCTCCAAGAAATGCCAACCGTATGATCTCCAAGGGAGATGACTTTAATTCCACCTCTATTTCTAGTTTCCTTACCTGCTAATTCTTAATAGATAAAAAGTCTATGCTTTAATAATACAGGGCCATAGAGACAGGAACATTATACAGACTTCTATCAAGAACTTAGGAGGGAAAAAAATCTTAAGAAAAAGCTACTGCAGTTTCTTAGGGTTGGGTATTTCCTGCTCTTCACCTGCTCTCAAACTTTGTGAGCTTAAACCAACTTTACTTTTTGAAGAGATCTTGGATGACTAAACCGTTATTTCTCCATACTGCTTGCCTTCTCGCCTTCTTTAATCCTTTTTGTTTTTATTCTCAGAAAGCCTTAACAATTTCAAAAATGAAATACTTATTCAGGTCAAAAGTTATACCATAAATGATGCTGCTTGAGGACAGGGACTGAATCTTGCATGCATTTATAATACTTACTTTTTCTAGTGCAATGGTTTTCATGTAATAAAGACATAATAAAATAAGGATAATTTTTTTTTGTATAGGATGATTTAAATTGAATTAGTACGTATAGTCATTGTGCTACAATAAATTCCATTCCCATTCTAAAATTCTTATCTTTGTTCTCTCTATTCACTTTACTGAAAATATAACACATACTCACTTATCCATTCAGTCAAATAAAAGGCATACTTCTCTTTTGAGTGAAGTATTTAAAAGTGTAAAATTAAAATTTCCAAGAGTTTCCTCTTCCTCTGAATTTACATTTTCCTGAATTACACATGTTTATATGAACTTTTATATTGTATGTTGCATTTTTATGGTTCTGTTTGCTCCCAATTGATATTAAGCTACATAAAAAATAAGTATTACTTGCAATCTATCTTCCCCAAAGTATGCAGCAGAAATCATTGTACATAACAAATACTTAATGAGTGCATTAAATAAATTCATTTTGAAAAAAGAAATAAATGACAAACATTTGCCTTTTATTTCCCAAACTAGAGATTCAAATATTTGAATGTTTATTTTAGAAATGTTCAAAGATATTATAAAAAAATGAGGTAAATGTGCTTCTTTTTTGTTTGTTTTGCTTTTTGCTTGGATATGACCACTTTAAGCATGACCAAGGCAAAGAAAAATTTAAGAACTAAAGATTAGGTAACAATATATTAATTATGTTTTAGCTCTAATATCTGAGGCCTTAAAATAATACTTCTTATAAAAATGGATTGCACTCTGCTATAGACTGAATATTTGTGTCCCCCAAAATTCATACTTTGAAGCCTAAATCCCCAATGTGATGGTATTTGGAGATGAGGCCTTTGGGAGGCAATTAGGTCATGAGGACAGAGCCCTTATAAATGGCATTAATGCCCTTATAAGAAGATACACAGATTCGTGGATTAATCTCATAAACGGATTTAATTCTCCAATGAAAAGACATAGAATGGCTGAGTGCCTTAAAAAACAAGAACCAACTAAGTGCTGCTTATAAGAGACTCACTTCAGTCTTAAGGAAACACATAGACTGAAAGTAAAGGGACAGAAAATAAAAACACACTATGCAATGGTAACTGGTAAACAAAAGAGAGCAGGGTGGCTATACTTATAGCAGACAGAATAAATAAATCGTAAGTCAAAATCTGTAAAAACAAACAAAGAAAATTATTATATAACGATAAAGAAGTCAATTCATCAAGAGGATGTAACAATTGTAAATATATATGCACTCAACATCTAAGCACTTAAGAATATAAAGCAAATATTAAGGGAGAAATAGAAATACAATAGTGGTAGGGGACTTCAGTACCCCACTTTCAACAATGGATAGATTATGAAGACAGAAATTCAAGAAGGAAATATTGGACTTAAAATATACTTTATATCAAATGGACTTAGACATATACAGAACATTCCATCCAATAGCAGCATAATACACATAATTTGCTAGTGCACACGGAATATTTTCCAGTATAGATCATATGTTAGACCACAAAATAGCTTGAACAAATTTAAGAATACTGAAATCATATTAAGTATATTTTCAAGCACAATAGTATAAAACTAGAAAACAATTATAGGAGGAATTTTAGCAATTTCACAAATATTTGAAAATTAAACAACACACTCCTAAACAACCAATGGGCCAAAAAAGAAATCAAAAAGGAAACTTAAACATATCTTGAGAAAAACAAAAATGGAAACACAACATACTTAAATTCATGGGATGCAGCAAAAGCAGTTCTAAGAGGGAAGTTTATAGTAATTAACCTACAATAAGAAAAAAGAAAGATCTGAAATAAACTACCTCACTTTACATCTCAAATAATTAAAAAAAAAGAGCAAACCAAGCCTAAAGTTAGCAGAAGAAAGGAAAATAACAAAGACCAGAGCAAAAACAAATGAAAAGAGACTAGAAATACAATAAAAAAGATCAATGAAAATAAAAATTGATTTTGAAAGCATAAAATTGATAAACTTTTAGTTAGACTAACAAAGTGAGAGAAGACTCAAATAAATAAAATTTATGAATGAAAGATGAGACATTACAACTGATATCACAGAAATAAGAGTAGTCTCATAAGAGACTACTATAAACAATTATATGCCAGCAAATTGGATAGCCTAGAAGAAATGGATAAATTCCTAAAAACATAATACAACCTTCTAAGACTGAATCATGAAGAAACAGAAAATCTGAACAGACTAATGAGTAAGGAGATTGAATCACTAATAAAAAGTCTCCCATCAAAGAAAGCTGAGAACTTCATGGCTTCACCGCTTGCTGAATTCTCTCAAACATTTAAAGAACTAATTACAATTGTTCTCAAACTCTTTCAAAAAGTTAAAGAAGAAAGATCACTTCCAAACTGATTTTATGAGGTCAACATTATCATAATACCAAAATCAGACAAGACACTACAAGAAAAGAAAACAACAGGCCAATATTTCTGATGAACATAGATGCAAAAATCCTCACCAAAATGCTATCAAACCAAATTCAATCATTGAAAGGATTATATATATACTATGATCAAGTGGAATTTATCCCTGGGATGTAAGGATGTTTCAACACACACAAATCAATAAATGTAATACATCACATTAACAGAATGAAGGACAAAAAACACGATCATCTCATTAAATACAGAAAAGGCATTTAACAAAATTTAACATACTTTCATAATTAAAACTTTCAACAAATGAGATATAGAAGGATTGTACCTGAACACAATAAAGGCCACCTATGGTAAGCCCACAACTAACATCATACCCAACAGTGAAAACTTGAAATATTTCCTCTAAGATTATGAATGAAACAAAGATGCTCACTCTCACCAATTCTATTCAGCATAATACTGGAAGTTTTAGCCAGAGAAATTAGGTAAGAAATTAGGTAAGAAAAAGGCATCAATATTGAAAAGGAAGAAGTAAAATGATCTTTGTTTTGCAGATGACATGATCTAGAAAGTCATAGACTACACCAAGAAACTTTTTGGGATTAATAAAAAAATTCAATAAAGTTGCAAGATACAAAATCAATATACAGAAATTGGTTGCATTTCTATACACTAACAACCAATTATCCAGAAAAGAAGTTAAGAAAATGATTCCATTTATAAATAACAGAAAAAAGAATAAAATACTTACTAATCAATTTAACCAAGGAAGTGAAAGATGTGCACACTTAAAACTATAAAACTGATGAAAGAAATTAAAGAGGAAACACATAAGTAGAAAGATATCTTGTGTTCATGGTCTGGAGAAATTAGTATTATTAAAATGTCTACTCTACCCAAAGCCATCTACAGATTCAATGCAATCCCTGTCAAACTTTCAACAGCATTTTTCACAGAAATGAAAAAAAAAATATTAAAATTCATATGGATCCACAAAAGACCCCAAATAACTAAAGCAATCTTGAGCAAGAGAAACAAAACTGGAGGCATCACACTGCCTAATTTCAAGTTATATCACAAAGCTGTTATAATCAAAACAGTATGTTATTGGCATAAAAGATAACATGAATATCAATGAAACAGAATAGAAAGCCCTGAAATTAACCCACCAATATGCAATCAACTAATCTTTGACAAAAGTACCAAGAATATACAATCAGGAAAGTATAGCCCCTTCAGTAAATTGTGTTGGGAAAACTCGATATCCACGTGCAAAAAAAAAAAAATAAAGAAGTATAAGAAGAAAGAAATTGGAAAGAAATTGGATCCTTATCTCAAACTCTTAAACGAGATGCAAAAATCAACTCAAAATGGATTAAAAATTTAAATGTAGATCTGAAACCATAAAACTCCTAGAAGAAAATGTTGGGGAAAATCTCCTTGCCATTGGTCTTGGCAATATTTTTGGATGTGACATCAAAAGCACAGACAAAAAAACACAACTAAACAAGTAGGACTACATCAAGTAAAAAGTTTTAGCACAGCAATGAAAACAACCACCCAAAAAAAAAAAAAGCAACCTATGGAATGGGAGAAAATATTCAGAAACCATATATCCAATAAGAGGTTAAATATATATGAAACTCAATACTAACAAACGAAGACAAATAATTCAATTAAAAAATAAGCAAAGGACTTAAATAAACATGTTTTCCAAAGAAGACATTCAAATCACCAACTAGTATATGAATAAGATGTTCAACATTACTAATCATCATGAAATACAAACAAAACCACAATGAAATAATCACTCCATACCTGTTAAATGATTATTAACAAAAAGTGAAAAGATTACAAGTGTTGGTGAAAATGTGGAGAAAAGGGAAACTTTGCACACCATTGGTGGGAATATAAATTCATATAGCCATTATGGAAAACAGCATAGAGCTTCCTCAAACAATTAAAAATGAAATTACCATATGACCCAGCAATCCCACTTTTGGGTGTATATACAAAGAAAATAAAATTACTATCTCAAAGAGATATCTGCACTCTCATGTTTATTGTGGCATTATTCACAATAACTGAGATATTGAAACAGCATAAGTGTCCTTCAGTGGATGAGTGGAGAAAGGAAATATAGGGTGTGTATACACACACATACACACACATACACACAAAATGGAATATTATTCAGCCTTAAGAGGAAATTCTACCATTTGCAACAACATGGATTAAGCTGGAGGCCATTTTGTCACATAAAATAAGCCAGACACACAAAAGCAAATACTGTACAATCTCACTTATGCATGGAATCTAAAGAAGTCAAACCCAGAAGCAGAAAATAGAAGAGTGGTTACCAGGGAGTAAGGGTCGGGGGAAATGGAGAGATGTTGGCCAAAGGGTACAAAGTTTTAGTTATAAGATGAATTTAAAAAAGTAGAGTTGATACATGAGAGGCATGATCACTCTCCACTCTCTGCCATGTGAGGATATAACAGGTAGAAAGTTGTCTACAAACCAGGGGGAGTGCCCTTATCTCACACCAGATCAGCAGGAACCTTGATCTTGGACTTCTGAGCCTCCAAAACTGTTAGAAATAAATGTTTATTGTTTAAACAAGTCAGTCTATGGTAATTTGTTATAACAGCCCAGACTATTCAATCTATATTCTATCTTCTGCCACTGGTCACTTTCCCCCCCCATATTTTGTAGGAACGTTCACAGAACTAAAAAAAAAAAAAAAAAAAAAAAAGACGAATGTCAATTTATTTAAAAAAAATCTCTTCTAGTCATTTTTCACCTCAGGGAGCTTTCTCATTAGCTTTTAAGCCAATTCTGCCTCTGCGTATACACATTCCTGTTGGTTAGATGGCTGAGAAAGTGCATTGCACCCCTGTCCTCAGAAAGTACATTTGTCACAACCGTGTGTAAACAGACCATGAAGTCACTGAAACATGAGGATGTTATCACAGGAGAAAAGAGTAAAACTTGCCTCTTTTCAGTTCCATGCTGTGTTGTCAAACACCCTCAAGGTTTCACATCTGACTGCCTAGGAGGTATTGGGAGCTCAAAGATACCAAAATTGTGACAAAACAGAAAAAAAAAAAAAAAAAAACCTTCTAAAATAAAAACGAAACTGAATTAGTAGGCGTGTTCTGGATGGGTCAGTGAGTTTCAGACCTTCTCTTCATTTATTTAAATTGTTGACAATTCATTTTATTTGTTTTGTTTCATTTTTAGGATTTTCAGACATGAAAAATACAGGCTAAACACCTTTGCTAATTGTAATCACTGAAGTTAGAACATGTCGTGGTTCATGATTTTAAGTGGATTGAAGATGGTAATTAAATTCTAAGATGATCTTGGTTCTTTAAAATACAGCATTTATGTCTTTTATTTAAACTATTGAAGAACTACCAAATGTACATTGAGACTAAAATTTAATAAATTTTACCATTATATTTATATGCCATGCCAAAGTCATTAGTTTAAAAACTTGCTCAGATATCACATAATTATAACTTTTGTGAATTAATTTATACCTATATAATACATAGTACTTGTATCATAGTGTCTTTTCCAATAAATTATTAATTTCTGAAATGCCTAAAGAATAGAGTGCTACAGGTCTTACTTAAGCAAGCCATTCAACCCATAGACAAATGTAAAAATACTGACAGGAAGATGCAGAAAATAGTTTCTAAATGTTCTAAATAGTTTCTTGACTGCATATATTTTCAAGTGGGCACTTATTCCCATGAAACTTGTGATTCTTATATCTGTATAGAATAAAGATATACATCATATTATCAGAGACACAAACTCCTTCCACCTTTTCAAACTCCTGTAGCATATGAAGTTTTCTGTTCAAGGCTTCTATTTAAAGTCTTTTCTTTATTATATTCCTACAAGGATTTCAAGGGCTGCTTCTAGATCTCTTGCTTTCTACTTCAGTTTCAGAAAATCCTACTGGGGTTTCTATTTTTGTGCTACTTCACCAGATGTCCAAACCATTTAAGACATGGCCTCTAAATCCTTGACAGCTATTTGAGGGTGTCAGTATGTTCTCAATTCATTTCATTTTTGCCTGATCTTGTCTTGCATTTTCCTATGCAAAGAATAAAACAAACATCTAAGAAGTGCCAATTGGATGCAAGTCACTGTGTTAAGCACCGGAGGGACAATATGATACTTGTTTTCTGCTCTTAAAGAACTCAGACAAATAAAGGAGGTTGTAATTTATTAACATTTCTTATAGATTCTAAGAAATTGATTTCTATAATTTAGATTAATCCTCTTCTTTCTGAATTTCTGCTACTCTATTCAGTACCAATTACTTAATTCTAGAATTATAAATTTATTATTTTTATCTTGGAGCGAATAAGACTTTATGACTCCCTTTAATCTACTTCCTTCTCACCCATGCCTGCTGGCATATTTCCTTCCCTGTCTTGTAGCCAGGATTCTAAGCAAAGCCATCAATTCTATCTAATCTAATACTTAGCCAAGAAGCTAATGAGCTCTTCACTTCCATTTTCTTACAGAATTTAATGTCATCAGTAACTCTTCTTTCCTAGTCTTGGTCTACTTTAAATCACTTGTTCAGACAGATGAGAATAAAACTATAGAAACAGTTTTATCACTAATTTTTTTTTTTCTGTCACAAGAAATTCAGAATCATTTCACTTTTGTATAGAGGTTTAGGCTAAATCTCACAAAGAAATGCAGTTGTCTGGGATGGAATTTCCCTGTCAACCTTAAACCATGTTCAAGAAATAAGTTTATGCATATGGAACTCTGGCACATGATTTAAGTATGTAATTAAAATAATTGACAGCCCTAAAATAGCTATGATAAAGAATATGCATGAGAGAGTTGTATAATACTACTACTGCTACTATTAATAATAAAGTAACTACAACTATTATGGAGTCTTTATTATATGTTAGACTCTAAGGTAGGTATTTATCTAACTGAAAACTCTTAGCTTGGTTAGACAGAAAACCTCAAATAGCAGAACTTTAAACAAAAGTCAAACTTAAAAGTCTAAGAAAGCAGACCAGGGTCAGGGCCAGCCAAATTCATGAGCATGTGACCTGCGAAGTCACACAAGGTCCTGCTTGGTTTATGGCTTTTCAGGCACCATGTTAAAAATTCTTATTATTTTTATCTTTGAATTTATGTTTGGTACATGAAGCCCAAGGGGAAAATGTAGGATATATATGAGCAGAGAGGTAGATACGCATATAACCTTCATGATACACAGTGAGTACAGAATCTAAGCAAACCCACCATATGTTTGAGTTCAGTGAAACTCAAAGCAAGTACAATCAATGTAACTGTGTTACTTCTAAGATTCAGTGGCAATACTGACCCAGGAGAGGTCATGTTTTCTGTTCAAGCTAGAACTTGCTTCAAATGCAGAAATAAAAGGCAATGGCATTCTAAAAAATGCAAATTACTAAGGAATCCTATTGTATTGCTTTTAAACTAGTTAATTACCTGTATTACCCATCACTTACACTGACAAAAATGACACAGAAGGAAAGGAAAGATATGGCAACCCATTGTTCCTTTTTCTTTCAATCCTTCCTTACTCATCAGTAAGCAAACGTAGATAGTACTCTAGAAAAAACCAAGAAATGAAATAAAAACAGTTGTATTAGTCTTGTTCATTTTCACTCTTCAGGTATGAGCATGTATAACATATTAACTATAAATTGCCCAATTTCTTCTTTCTTTTTTGTCTCCTTTTTTTTCCATTAGAGACAGGGTCTGTTTAAATTGTGCAATTTCAGTAATGATTAATGTGAGTCAAATTGTTTATATTTTCATTTAAAATGGCATTCTAAACAATGACAAAGATAAACAGTGAAATTCATGCTAATAATTTAACGATTTTTTTCTTTACTAAGAATGATATTAAATAATAAGTAGAAAATATCATGAAAAGTCTAGAGACAGACTAAGGAAAAAAGGAAAAAGCTTTATAGTTTGGTACTTTTAATGATTTTTTCCTTGCTTTTTTAACAAGGGGGTCCCGCATTTTTATTTTGCACAAGGCTCCACAAATTCCATAGCCAGCACTGCCAGCACTGATAGGGTGCTCCCCGGTGTCAGAAACCCGAGGTCCTTCTATACTGTTGCTCCATTATCTGAGGCCTCGCTGTAATGGCCCACAAGGCAGCATCCACTTACTGGAAACACAGTGCCAAAAGCGATGAAAGCAAAGAGCCCACGATGCTTTTTCTCTTCTGGCAAGTTTAAGGAAGATGCCATAAGATTTTTTGCCTTCGTTTGTAAATCAGAATTTAGACATATAAGCACAACTACTGAAAATGAAGCTTGGAAATAAAATCTTTGGTGACCATGTAGACAGCTAAAATTTAGGAGTTCCATTATGAAAAAAAAAGAAAAAAATGGATATTGGGATGCAACTAGCTGTATCTACTACACAAATTTAAAAACAGAGCCTGTGATGAAACAGTGAGTGGCAAGGTGGCATGAGATGACATATTGTGAATGATTTCCGCATGGCGGAAATAATGTATACCAAAAAGAGAACAAATAAAACAGAGGGAGAGAGAGAGAGGGAGAGAGAGAGAGAGAGAGATGAAAGCGGAGGATGCCAACATCATTAAGTATATGTGTTTGGTATAAAATAGAAGTAAAAATGATATGAATTATCATTACCCAAAGAAGATTATAAAGAGCCTAGACTGAATTCACAAATATCAAAAAAGTTGGACTCTATCACTGACAATGTGACTTGGGGAAAATTATATATTTAAATTATTAATTCCCACTTCACAGTATTTTTTCTAAGGATTATAAATATATCTAAGCTGCCTAACAGTGTCTGATATATAACATATATTAGCTCAATTGTCATTTTAATTAATTTTCATTTTAAAGATGAAAAACACTTTATTATTTTTGTTAATTTTATTGTGTTTCATATCCATGGTAGGCATTTTATTTTTTCAATATAGTATTTTTAAGTGAAATATAAATATAAATATTTTCAATGCATCAACACATTGAAAAATATTCTAATACATTAAAATTATAAATGTCTCTATATGAAAAACATAAATTTTAAAGCAAAGGATTTCATTTTTATTTCAACTAGCTTTAAACTATATCAAGGAAAGGATAATAGTCTTAAATTCTTTTCATATTTAACTGTTCACGCTTAGTAACTTGGAATAATCCCTCTACTATGTTAAAAAACTTACACCTCTATTGCAAACCTGCTACTATTCAGATATCTTGAATTCATTTTGTTTTTGTTCTCTGTGTTCAGTGTAGTATCATGTATAATTAGTAGGTCATATTGCACAAAAATTATATAAATACATTTAATAATAGACTGAACTTGAAGTACCTTTCATATAATTAACTTGAATAAAGTGTCTCAGCATTGTGAAGAACTGAATAATTAAATAGGTATGTATTATTATCCCCATTTTATAGATGGAATCATAAGTATACAGATATTAAATAATTTTCTGGAGATCATAGCCTTACTCAATAGCAGGAATAAATTGGGAATAATACTCAAAATTTGCATTAGGAGAAAAAGTTCAGCAGAAATTTCTGCTACATATGTATTCTGCCTAGAACACTAAATTGAAATTATTACAGCTCTCATTATTAATTGTCATTTGGTATCAAAAAATATGCTAGGTACAATAGTATACACAGAATGAGACAAAACCCCCTAACCCCAGCCCAACTATATATCTAATCATCCCAGCTTATTACTAGTACATCCAAATGGGTGTTTTATCACCTTAATTATTTTCAAGATATGACATCACTAGCAAAGAATCTTGTGAGGCTAATTGCTAAAGATAATGTATCTCGTATTTATCAAAGTAGAACTAACCTTTTATATTACAAAAATGAAAACAGTATTTAAAAATGTATGCTATGTCTAAAGAAGAACTATGTCCAAAAATTGGACAGCCTTATTAGTGAAGTCATTAATTTCGGATGTGTTCATATACCAACAGTAAATTATAGTCATAATTTTAAATATGTAGTCTTCTTTTGTAGGAATGAGATACTGTGCTAGCCACATTCCATTCTCTGTAAAAAGTCATCCCAAATACCTGTGAACTATGTAGGATCCTTAGGGTACAGGTGAGAAAGAGAAGGTTCTAAAACGTGAAGAGATATGCCTAAGGACACATAGTTTGATGGTAAATGCATAGCTAAACTTTAATCTGAGTAATTCTAGTTCTTTCCATTCCAACACAATTGCTTTCACATTGTATAATTTCTTACTAGTCTTAAAATAAAGCACGTTTAAAATATAAAAAATATTTGCACATTACCCATTTTAATTTTAATTGCTTTCTTAAATTTTTTTTATTTCAGAGTATTACAGGGGTACAAACACTTTGGTAACATAAATTGCCTTTGCATCATCCAACAAGCTTGCCCATCACCCAGGCAGCACAGACCACATCCGTTAGGTGTAGATTCACCCATGCCCTCCTCCCTGTCATATCTGCCCTACATCCTATGAATGTTACTTCCCATATATGCACTTTAGTGTTGATCTAGTAGTACCAATTTAGTAGTGTTTTTCCAGTCTTGTGATAATTCACTTAGAAGAATGGGTTCCAGCTCTATCCACAGGAGGTGCTACATCACCATTGTTTTTGGCTGAGTAGAACTCCATGGTATACATATACCATATTTTGTTAATCCACTCATGTATTGATGAGTACTTGGATTGTTTTCACATCTTTGCAATTGTGAATAGTGCTGCTAT